>JAQGAZ010000413.1:0-64075 GCA_034692225.1 Polydesmus complanatus | reverse complement strand
AAAAAATTTATTTCTATTTAAAAAAACGTGTTTTCTATACAAATTACATCTTGCGTTATTTCTGAGACACCCTTTATAACTTACCGGTATAAAAAAAATGCCTTACTGTACACGGAAAGCAGCGAGAAAGAAAAAAAAAAAAGAACAATTTTCCATTCTGGCGCTCACTATGTTAATTAATACGTAAATAATTGATGAATTCAAAAAGGTTTCAGTATATTTTTAATAGGCTACATTTCTCATCGGCATTGCCATCCCTCCCATCATATCCTTAATCCCTACCGGTACAGTAGTCTCTTGGAATTGAACCATTAGAGAATACGAAAAATGTATCAATCATATACGTGCCTCTTACCTACATGTACCTAAGCTTATCTCCCTTCAAATTACACCTAAGGTTCTCATCCCCCTACTACCACTACCATCGCATAATAACGCCACCGTTACGTGGAAGAAGAAGAAGAAAAAAAAAATTTGAGCACCAACTTTAATAAGGTTTATTTAATACGCCTCATTTTTTACCTGTTATCGAACAACACTAAATTACATTCAAATTTGTTATTCACTAACAATACTCCATCTAATTACATGTCATCTGATCCCATTTACAAAATTAAAATAAGGGAGAAAAACAATACCGTTTTCAACCGTTGAAAGTTTGCAAGTTTAAAATTTCAAAAATAAATTATTTTTTAATTTTTTCTTTTTCCACACTTTTTTTTTTCTTTTTCCAAAAAAAAAAATATATATCGATTATAATCGATTTTTCCCGCGATTGATGGCGTGTGTAGCATCGCAAATGGTCATTCGATTTTATAACAGGGATTAGCCCTATCGTCTGCTCGTTCACAAATCCCAATAGAGAAGCAATTGAACGAACTCATCATTCTGTCGACCATTCATCCCGCATTCCACCCCCTTCCCCCCCCCCCCCCCCAACATAATCCACGTTCGTGCTTTCAGCCTCAAATTTCAACTGATGAGCGGCATCGATTGGTCAGAAAACTGAGTAAATCTTATTTGTCAACTCTTTTGTAGAAAAAATAAATAAATAAATAAAAAAAAATGTAATCTAGCTTACGTCACTTTTGGTTAGTCGAGCCAATATTAATCAAAGACAATTGAGTTAAAGCAGCCAATTAAGTTTGAAAAATAAAGGTTTCAGCCTACAATTTCGGCTTCAAATATCAGCTTTATAAATAATAATGAGCCCTCGTAAACATAAAATGTTTAGCTACTTACCGAACCTAAAAAAATAAATAAACATTAGAGAATTTTTATCAATTACCTTAATTAAAATAATGTACACTAGTGGTCGCGTAAATGAAGCCAGCGCCAACTTAAAACTCACTTTGAATTTTGTATAATCTAATATTTTTTGACTGCAACTTAAAAGTTACTAAAACTATTTCGATTTATAACCAACGACTGATTTTCAAGGGTTTGACCTTACAATAGCAGCATTTCTAAATAAATTTGTAATCATTAATGTTCAAAAAAATCTCAGCAATATACACCCCGAACCCAATTGAATTGCCACTATGATATGTTTAATAATAATCTATATATTTGAATGACACATGGGGAAAACTTCCCTGTAATGTCTTTTTCAACATTGCGTACATGTAAGCCTATGTTAATTGTACTATTCTGTGTTGAAAATATTCTCCTTCGGTCTCAATACACCATATCCACTCACCATGCGCTGCATCGACTCCAGCTTGATCGAATTTGTCCCATGTCTGGCATACGTCAATTTTATACTGGTACAGCTCATAAATATTAAAAAATAGTTAATATTATAGAATATTTTAAAATAGTTTTAGTCTCAATAACATTTGGCATTTATTTCGCTTGTTAAAAGTTTACACCACACTTTTTACAGCATCCACGGTGTTATCGGGTTTATCTGTACCCAGAGCAGTTACATTATATTTTACGGTACAAGTGAACAATATAAAAAAACTAATATGATAAGTCAAATTTAAATTTTTTTTAATTGCAATTGTTTTAGAAATAACTATTAAAAGTCCAGTTAAAATACTGTATACTATTAACATTTTTCAAATTAAGCCTCTATTAAAAAGATGAATGGTCAGGCATCCGTTCCATTAGCACTTTCGCCGCAAGGTAATAATTATTCTAAAGATCGCCTCCATTTATAATTTTGCCAATACCGATATACAGTACTAAATTAGATTGTCAAAATCCGGCTTTTAATTCCATTTGACTTACCACAGTCAGCCCCGCCAAATGAACACGCGCAAACAACTGCAAAATGCCAATTCAGTAAACTAGTCAAAGCAATAAAATAGAAAACTCCGTTAAAAAGATAGCCAGAGAAATTATTTTCGACAACGTGAAAAGTCTAGACAGATAATTACGTTTTCACTATCTATTAGTCTAAATATCAAATGTGACAAAATCACAATAATAATAATTATTAAACAATTGAAGACGAAAAATACAAACAACGCTAATAAAGTTAAGAGAAAATAAACTAGTTAATAAACACGACATCGCGTCATGTTGTTTTTGAAATGGAGGGAGGGGAGAAAAAAAAACCGAATAGGGTACCCAAATAATAATAAAAGGCGCCGAAAATATTCACGCTCAGTCGAACGCAATCACATTCGATGACTTCACACAACTAATAATTAGGTCTCACTCTTATCCTGCCATTGCCGTTCGTAAAATAGCAATTACCAAGTAGACAAAATGAGCGGAAGATGACTTTTCAAGATGGCAACAACTTCTTAATTTCACAAAATAAAACGCGCTCGATGCTAACTATCGGTATTGTAAACACGGGGAAAAAGGATCCCGGAATGATAGATGGCTGCTATTCCCCCATCGCTAAATCGAATAGGAAAGTGAATTTTGGAGAGGTGGGGCGGGGAGAAAGGAAGGAAACGTGGGTGGATGGATTGAGATGAGAAGGCGTAATTAACGCGCACTTAAATGTAATCACTAGTTGCACTTCAAAGTGAAACTAGCGCGATAGGAAGAGAAATCGCCTATGGCACGCGATTTTCGTTATGCGAATGCCTGCGCGCATCTTGTCGAAATGAGAGAGGAGGAGCGGAAGATGAAAAATAAAAAAAAAAAAAGAAATTCGACTTGGAAAGAAATAACGACAGTCGAGAAAAATCCTTTCCGATTCGACAAATCAAAAATTCGATAAGTTAGCAGTTAAAAACCGGCAATTATTTTGGATGGTTGAATTCGTATCGTTTGGCAGCACTAACAATCCCTTCTTTTCCGGAAGAAGAAGAAGAAGAAAAAATATTATAAAGACTTTACTAAATTACGACGTCTTTAAAAAATATTTTATTATTAGATTTGCATAATACCCAACCTTATAATTTTCAATTACACGTAGTTGTTGTTTTTTTTTTCCTCAACTTTTAAATGCGTCATGTTGATTGAATAGACTCAATAAATTTAAAAAAAAGTAAAAAAAATATACAGTAAGGATAATATTATAAAAGAAAGAAAAACAACAACAACAAAAAAAATAGATAATAAAGTATTTCCCGAAATAATAAGATTTGAAAATGATACAGTCGACTTTTTGCGTTTTGCTATTTACTAGCAATATTAAACGTACAATTTGTCTGGCAATTTGGCAATGACAAGACGTTCCATGCGTAAACAAGAAACGGAAGAAAATTGTATTTTTTTTTTTACTTTCTTCCCTTTTTTTTTTTTAAAAAAAAAATAAATAAATAAAAGGGTTGAAAATGATTTCGTTTCTCCGAACCAGAACCGATGTAGCATTTAAATGCATGGCTCAGCGAATATAAACGACAATTTTTATATAATATTTTCCCAAACAAAATCTCAAACTCTTCTATCACGATAACAACAACAACAACGCCAAACACTACTACACTTTTACCGTATGTTTAAGTTAAGAAAAAGCTGGAAAAAGAAAAAAATATATATAATATCTTTCACAAATACGTGCACATTTGGCATACAAATAACCAAAAATCAAATGGAAAGAAGAAGAAAAAAAATTTAAAGTAAACAGCAATCTGCTCGTCTGAATCATCCCTATCGTTCTACAAACACATGTTTTAATAAGCTTTCTTTTTTTTTCCACCTTTCAAGCTATCTTTCAATGTGTAACACCAGACTTGGTTAAAAAGAAAAAAAATTATCAAGTATTAGTATGCCTAAGTTTCACCTATAGGCTACAGTACATAGTTTATTAAATTTGAAAGATAGAAAAGTTGGGGTACTCGCTAATCAAGTTAACCACAATTCAATTATCGACTCATCAAGAACATTATTTTGAAAAAAGAAAAAAAAAAAAACGAACAAATATTTTTAACGTTGAAAAAAAATTATTTTAAATGAAGAACATTGTGTTTCTCAGCTTAAGCAATCAATTAAAACTATACAGCCGCGCTAAAAATATTCTTAGCATACAAAGTCTAATTTCTGTAATTTAGTACAATATTTCTTTCTTTTTTTTTTTAAAAAAAAAAAATGTTATTTTTAAACTTAATTAATACCTTAACTATTCACTAAAAACGTTTATTTTTAAAGAGCATAACAAAAAAACTGTATTTATCAACACCAAATTAATACCTTAAACACCACCACTACAGTAACAAGCTCGTAACATTTCTATTTAATTTTTGTTACATTGTTTCGTTGTAATGATATTATTGTACTCATTGTTTAAGGCTAAACGGCATATAAAATTGTTTTTAAAAACCCTCATTTTATAAATTTTTTTATTATTATTTACAGTACGGATATTTAAGAAAATATAAATTTTTGCATACTGAAAAAACTGAGTTTCTTTGCAAAATTAAACATTTTGAATCTTTACACTTGTTAGATAATTTTTTGTAACAAACTGAAATTGATCAAAATTATCTCGGACACAAAAGCATAATTATGCAGTATTTCATTTCCAGTTAATTAAGATGAAACGCAAATCATTTTTTATATACAGAATCTCTTTATACACAGAATCTCTCAAATAAGAATCTGCCACTTTTCGTTAATAACTGTGAATATTGTAATTAACAAAAGTAAAAGTAAGAGATGTAAAGCCAAAAAAAAAAGCATTGGATTTACACGCACGATAATAAAAAAAAATAAAAGTTCCAGGTTTAAGTAGACCTAACGATTTTTTCCTCTCCCTTTTTCGGCGCACGCTTAATGTCAACAATTTAGACCATCGGTCACGTTGCTTCAAGAAGCGTGTTTGACAACGGATACTTTGCGGTCAACAAAATACACTCGAAAGTTAGAAAATATTCAAAAAAAAAAAAAAAAAAAGCCCCGCGATGTCCTATATCCCCTTCACCAAATCCAACCAATGTCCGAATTAATGAATCCCCTCCAGTTTATAGTGTACAGTATAAAAAGCTCAATCCGAAACTTTTGGCATAATAAAAATCGATTCATTTAAACGGCCAGATTTTCCCTTTCCCCCCTTAACGGTTATTATTAAATCATCTGCGGTTCTCATTTCATTTTCAACTTCTTATTTACACTTCATAAATCGCCCGAGGAGGTCTTTGGGCGAGGGGGCGCTGTTAAATGTTTCAGATAAAGTCAAAACAATAATAGCTCAGAGCCAACTCGACACCGTGGTTGGTCCTCAAATACCGCACCATTTTTAATTCCCAGCTACTGTACAACTTACAAGGTCTACACGCGCCGTACGGGCAATGATCTTTGTACGATCCACGCCATCGACATTTTGGGAGTTTGCGCTCGATCCGTTTTGACGCGCGCATCGCCCGTGAAATAAAATTACGTCAGCCACGTAACGTTTCCTTACGTTTATACGCAAAGTGAGTGCGTACCGTTAAATCCCGCAAACTCTCACTTTTTCAATTAGTTTTTTTCAAATTCAAAAAAGAGCCAAAATTTATATTGCTAAACAGCTGTTTAGAATATTATATCGAACACGAGCGCCGCTTAACGGGTCACAACATCTTCATTTATTCAAAGATAACTGTCGAACTTAAGCAAGCTTATACCAATAATTCATTTTTAAACTAATATTATTACAGTAAAAGCGCTGTACAGTGTATCGAACCTATTCAAGAAGATAGGTCATAATACACTACTCGTTATTGTCTTAACGATTACCAAAACAGTAAAAATTGCGAGCATCATAGGCAAACATTCTTCTTCAATAATTACAATAGTTTTCACTAGCATAAAGGATATTTCTTTTAATAAACAAAAATAAAATAGCTTTGAATTAAAAAAAAATTTTCAACTTGAAAATCAATAATAAACATTTTACAAGAGTTCGATTCGTTTTAAATTTACAACTCTCGATAAAAGATTTTATTTTTTAGAATTTGCTTTACATTTATTAGTAGTAAAAAAAACCGTCATCGTCGACTGAATCATATTTGATAAGAAATCGATATTATGTATAAAGCTTGTAAAATAATTGTTAAGATGGCGTCTTCGGGATTTTGGAAAGCGCGAGATTTTGGTAAAAGCCATCGATCGATTTCGCGTCACGTCTTCGGTCATCGGCATCAACACTTAATTCCACCAACTGCAGCCTTTTTCAATTTGATTATAGGTCAGTAGCTCTTGGCCGTTTCTGTCACTTTATATTATTTCCAGTTACAACACTCACTAAGCCATTCAAAGCAGAAACGACGTTTCGGAGTTTGGAAAGAAGAGAGATAGGAGGGATGAGGATGGAGAGGGCGATAAGACGAAAAACCAAAAGTGTTTATTTGCATTTTCAACCAAATTTGAACGACGAGGAAGTGACAAGGTGGCAGTGGAATTGTTGCCGTATTTTTATTTTATCCGCTGCCGGATGCTCGTTTAACCCTCCCCCACTCACACACATTCGCTCTCTCTCCCGACGTCACTTTCTTCATTCACCGCATCTCCTTGATTTAACCCTTTTTTCTCTATCGATCAAACTCTATCGAAAAAAATCCTCTCTCCATTTTTTTATCCTCTTTTTACTCTTTTCTCCCTGTTTTTTTTTTTTTAATGTGGAATAAAAAAAAAAAGCCAAAAAATAAATGTGGGGGGATATAAAGTTTTGCTGTTTGATTGAATGCGGAGAGGAAAAGGAAGGCTACCGATTCACGCGACATCTGTCGCCCTAGCTTTCTTCCCAATGAAAAATGTGCGGCTCACAAATTCACGTTTACGCGACTTATTGACCACGTCCATTTTAATGGTGGGGGAAAAAAACATCAAAAAAAAAAAAAAAAAAGAAAAATAAAGAGGGGAGGAAAAAAAGATTTACAACTGCGAAGACGAAATAGAAAAATTGACACGTGACTCGAGCTGACTTTGACATCTTTTCAATTGAGATTTTCACATTTACATTTCGATATCAAAATTTGAAAAATAGGAGAAAAAAAAATAAGAAATAAATAAAAATAAGAAAAAAAAAGTAGCAAAAGTCAGCAATCTGTTATACTGTACAATCACAAAAGGTCATTGACCATACTAGAAAAAAAAGTTGGTTAAATTTGTTGCATTCCACGAGCTTTCTTAATCTAGATAAACTTAATCATCGTTTGCCAGACGTCTTCTCAGCGTAAAAATCTTGCTTAACTGACAATCAGCTACATTTTTGACGCTTACTATTCGCAGGACAACAGTGAAAAATACCGGCGTTTTCAACCGCAATTTAAGATTTCAGCTCAAAGCTTCAATCGAAATAAGGATAGGATTTATCATATACGGAATTAGAATGTATTTTAATAATATAGAAAATAATTCTTAATAATATTTATAATACTGTATTTGGAAACACCAGTTCTCTTAGATGGGTGATCCCACTCAAACTACTTCTAGGTGCAGGCACAGCCTTTATTAATTTATAAGATAAAAACTCCCCTACAGTACTTTAAATTTCGACAATTCACCAAACCCTTCTATCGCAACATACAAACGTAAAGTGTATAGGCGGTGTCCTCAAACATGATTCGATCCAATGGCTAATTCGGTTCCCACGCAAAGTGCATTTTCAACCAAATTATAATCAGCGCGTGTGCAACACACACACACACACAGATCTAGTCATCCACCGCAGATTCTTCATAATTAAAGAGACACGCATCCTGGTCAGAATTTATGACCACGGACGACATCAAACTTTAAACTAGCCAATTCTCACCGGGATAAACGCAGAGAGCCTGGCTTTCCTCGCATTTTTCATCGACCCGTCTTCCAAATACGAACCGGAATTAACCACATCCCGTCCGTTGCCTCACGCTTTCTCCCCCTCCCCTATTACGTGACGGAGACGCTATCGTCAAACTCGGCAATTAGTTAAGAGTGACTCTGACTTCACGCGACAAATTAATCTCGTCACCAATGCTCTTCTGCCATTTTAATCCGCTTCAACTCGTTTAATTCTCTCTTTCACCATCTCAAGCGTCAACAAACTTCTGCCACCCTCAACTCACTATCACCCCGATCTCTCCTAGTAGTATTACCACAAAATTATCACAGCTTTTTTTAAAAGCTTTTATAGATTCAAATTATTATGAAGTTCTCGACTGCAACGTTCGCTATGGCAACTTTTAATTGCGCATCTAAACAGTCTCAAGCGATGCTATACCGGTAGCCGTGTTTGTCGGTTACAGTGGGATGAGCGCGATTGGTTTTATGTTTCAATATGAGAGTATGCACAATAGATGTAGGTAGTACTTACAGTCTTTACATTTTTGTAAAAATTAAAACAATAATAATAAATTATTGGTGTAATAATATTAGAAATTAAAAAATATTATCAATTTATAATGATTTATTTTTATTTCGGTTTTAAATCGGTACTCTACTTTACTCTTGTGTACTTATTATCCAATACCCAACGGCGTTAATTAATCAAAGTATACGCAAGGTGATTCAGACGGAATAGTAAATATTTTCAAAGATGATAGTGTAGAGTATGTAGACTCTTTTGAGTAAAATGTACGGCACCTTATCTTCAAGGGTTGCGAAAATAAAGCTGCTAAAACATTATCCATAGAAAGCCACGCTTAAAAACAAAATTTAACTGATAACTACATTACGGTACTGCATATTAAAATGTTTTACAAACCCCCTGTTTTTTCTGAATCACTAATTTTATTTTTCTTTTTTATCTTGTACTTTTCAACTAATATTAAATTTGAGGCGAAATGCAAAAATGGGAAGTTTTATATAAAAAAAAAATGTTATAGCTATTGTAAATGCGTCCTGTGCTGTTTGATTTAGCTGTAAGTTGAAATATGGAGTCAAAAGAGCGGAGATAGATTGGCTGAGATAAAATAAGAACAGTATACACGTCTAATCCAATTTGCAATACACTAAAAACCTCTATAGTTGTAATAAAAATCGGTTATAAAAATAAAGTCCTGGAGGGATTAGTTGAAGTACAATATAAAGTCATAAGCGCAGGCTATTTCGATGCTTTACGAGTAAAGCATGTTTGAGTAGATGACACAGAAAATTTCAGAAAAGCATCAATCGGAAATTCTAATCTCGAGCTGATATGCGAAAGCCGGTCGTCCATTGGGTCAATAGATCGCCGATATCTGGATTTACAATACGTGTATCACCAAAGGGCTTCACTTCAACTTCCAAAAATAGAAAAAGCCGCGTATCACAATAGCTTAAAGCAGCCTAACAAAAAAGAACAAACATTTAAGTTAAAACTTAGCTTCTATTATCCAACTTTTTCGCTTGTTTAAATAAAATACAGTAACTTACAAATCTCACGAAAATACTTTCAAAATCTTTTACAGTATTTTGAAAGCTTGTTCTTGTTTCTTGCTCTTTATTAAATTAATATTGTGCAAGCTATATAAAATAAAAGTATCAAATTGAAAAGCACTTTAAAAAAATAATATACTGCATTGTAAACCCTAAATGGAAACAGAATACTTGCATTCTGCTGCAATATCTTCAGCAGTAATTCGAATTTGAAGAAAAGAATAAACTTTTTCAATTTACACTATAGCACTTTTTACATTACTATATTGCAGTTTTTCTGGAAAGTTAATAAATACTGCATTATTAAAAAACGACTTTTTTTAAAACAAAACAAAAAGTTTATTAATTAGTTTCGCATCAAACTATTGAACATTCATTCATTCAACACCTTCTTCACCTACAGTATAGTTACAATGGCAATAGGCTATATTTATTTATTGCGTCCGGAGACAACTAATTAGCTAGATATTTTGTAAAAAAAACCGCTGCAGTAACCCGGTGTAAATCATTTACTTTACTAACACAGCATGTAAATACGTAAGACACATACAAAACGTATTACGATAGAATAAATCCAAAAAAAGGATGACAGAGGACGATGTCAAAAATAGGAAATAACGTAATGTTTTCCTTCGATTTACTGTACCGAGATTCAGTTGTCAAAACTTGGGATTATAAATTTAATGCCTTCAAAATAACAAAATAGAGATCGAATTACCTTATTTTTATTTGAATTGCAGAAATTATTTTATCATTGTGTGAAAAAGAAGAGTAAAATATTTTATTATTGGTAATTCCGATTTTTACGTTCGAACTACCGCAGATCTGCGGTAATATTAAATATCGTATGCAGAAATACAAATTTCATCCCATTCAATGGTCCGACAAAATTATTTAGCGATCTACAGTGTTTACATTTATTGTTTAAAAATAATACATATTTATTCAGTATAAATAAAATTTGAAAAAAAAAATCTGTGTTTGAAAAGTGTGTAATTAAAGTTAAAATATTTTTCAATTAGATTCTATCAAATCGAAAATTTATTTAACAGAATAACTAAAATATATACCATTAAACCGTAATTGCTAAATTATGCAAAGAATAATTATTCAATATGCAAATTTGTCTCGCAAATACAGTTATTTTTTTTTTTTCAAAATAATTTTGAAAATTCAAACTGCAATAAAAATTAATCGCTATGTAAATGTAATTTAACATTACAAAATCATTTATGCGTAATTTGCGATTAATTAATTCCCGGGATTTTTGTAATTAGGTTTATTTAATTAACTTTTTTTTTTTTTAAAAAAAAAGCAAACATTAAGCTAAACATTTCATAACACAATATATAGAACATTTAAGTATTATCTGCGTCCCCCTCTCCTATACATCAATTACTGTACTGCATATTCACGCTCAACAATATTATCTCCCACCAAATTGAAATTTACACATTTCCATCATAGTACTGCGCGTACAGTAAATCAGTCACTGTAAAAATGGTAATTACCATTAATCGGGACATTTTAAAAATCCTCTTTATACTTTCCAACCATTCTCCTCCCTCCCCAACACAACCCCCACCTGCCCTCCTCCTTATATCGCCTCGAGTTAAGCACTTCCAAAGCGTCGCTCTAACTGAATTTCATTACTTAGACGTTGGGAGCGTATAGATTTTTAGCAGTATAAAATATATATGAAACGTCTTTAAGGATTAGCCGAAGTCGATCAACAAAGCAGTAATCCCGCGGATTTAGTCAAACTAAATGATGAAATTCAGAACAAGCTGATTTTCCAATATATTCCAAACACCCGGCACCCGTATACGACGACGACTAGGACTCCGTCACTTTACGTCATTTCGCATTGTGTCTCCGACAACACAATAGAAATGAGATGGAAAAAGCGTGACAAGATCGAATGCACGTGGAGGGGAGATGGAAAAGAAAAATGCATATTGCAGTGTCAGTAGCATTCCCTGCCGCCTCGCCACGCTCACCGTCACCATCAGGAAGAGCGGAATAGCATCGACAATCGCAGCAGATGGACTTTTGAGTCTTGTTGTTCGCATAAAAAAGTATAAGCCGAAGCCGATATCAAGCGAGTGAGATTGAGAAGAGAAACGAGCAAAGGCATCGCAACGTAAATTAAAATTAATGACATGTCCGTGTTTGGTTAAAATTGCATTAGGAGTTAATCAGCTGTACCAGCGCGTCCAATTACTCTAGCTTGCTCTCATCTCTATCCCCTCCGCCCCCCCACCCTTCCCAAAACCCCCTTCTTCCTCCACACCATTTCCACCAACCAACGACTTTCAACTAAGTAAACAATGGATTTTCCAAAGTAGATTACTCCCAACTTCTCTATTTACACCGCGCATGTGTCTTTCTCCATTTAAAATTTCAACGACAACGTGCCTTAAAATTGATTGATGGTTGAAATTAAATAAGATTGATAGATAGTCTTTTAAGTGCGCATCTTCTTTACTTTTTGGTGGAAAGAATAGTCGTTGGAGAGAGAGTGAGAGAGAGGGTGGCGCGAGAAGAGACGAAACAATTTGGGATGAAGCCGTAGATTATGTCCTGCATTAAAACCACCTACTTCTTTTAATAACTTTACATCCGAAGCGGTCTTAACGTAACCTTAATTTTAGGCAGACACACCATCAATTACTATATTAGAAAACTTCATCACTTTTCGCTCTTTAATACAGGGATAGAATTTGGAAAGAAAAGGAAAGCGCGCGCGCAGCTCCATCGATCCCCATATTTTTTTTTTTCTCCCCCTTCATTTTTTCAGACTTTCAAATGAAAAATCACCGAGATAAACACGTGAAAAAATTATGTAACCGAGTAACAACAAATTTGAAGACAGATCCGGGCGGTTATTACCTGTAGGCATAAAAAAAAATTTTTTTCTTTCGTTGTGGCGGAAGATATCAAATTGGAAAATCAAATAAGTGCAAAACGAAGAGAGATGAGCAATAAGAGAGAGAGAGAGAGAAAGAGAAAATTGACTAGGGAAAAGAAGGAAAAAAAAAAGAGAAAATTCTATCCATGACTTGATTTTTTCGTCGTAAATCTTCGTTGATTTTGTCAAAAACCAAAAACCGGTATCAAAAAAATATATACCGTATAAATAAAGCTTTCGTCGGTAATACGAAAAGTGGAGGTAACTTCAACTTAGTCAGATAACACGTGTGGGGCATTCATATTGATATCGTACATCCAGTATTGAGAAGAGGGGGGAAAAAATGATATAAAAACACAATATTGTAAATATTTGACATTGATCCGGGCATCTATAATTCTCAGTAAACCGCATGTAACCGCTTTAAGCCCTAAGCCAGGACCGAAACGCCAAAATGTTTGTACTAGCAAAAATAATACGGTAATAGAAGATGGACGAAGAAGAGAATAATAACATCAAAAAAAAAAGAAAAGAAATAGAATATAGACTGAATCACCCCCTCAAATTAAACTCGGAATTCGGGCGCGACGACATTTGAAATCGAATTTGTTGTCGTTGAAAAAGTCAACTTTCTATCGAATTACCTAGTCACATATTGGTCATCCTAAGTCCTCTATTCAACCATCCATCTACCGCGAACACACACGCGCAGAAATTCCATCGAATCGATATCTTCTTCTTCCTTCTCCGATCCCCCCACCTCCCTCCCTCCTATATATAAATCCTATACAAATGTAAATAGTTGCATAAATATATTTATCGCATCGGGGATCGATTCGAAGAGGAAAAACTAGCCCTACCGTACTATACCCGACGTGTTACGTAGAATATAAAATGTACGGTGTATAACTGCCGAACCCATTAATTTGTCTCGCTGCATCTGATTGCTTTAGCCAAACCCTTCTCAAAAATATTACGTCTTCCGGTAACTATGCGCCCAACACACTTTCTTCAAATGGCTCTAATAATCATTTGCAGTCGAAAATTTATTTCACAACACCCTCTCTCTCTCTCTCTTTCCATAAAGCCCTTCTCACTCACACCCTTCGCTCCACAAAAATGAGCTATAAAATAAATTAACCTTAAATTACAACCCCCCTCCTTTGCCCCCTGCTGAGGCAAAAGAGGAGGGGTAGATGTAATTAATCAGTAAAATACAATACCAGATGAAATTTTTTTTTTCATTCATTCTTCTTATTCTTATCTCATTCCGTAATATCCTTTTGGTTGCAACCCTCCTTTCTAACGCTCTACGACGTGTAGTTTCCATCCAACGTGAGCACTGAAATGGTCATCTTTTATTTCACCGGACGGACTGTATAAATTTATATCGCGCAATAAACGTGCGTATATGTCATTTGTATCCAGGATACGTCTCTTACCAATGTTAACGATTATTCATGTTACGTCGAATTTTATGCTTTTGGACGAAAAACCTTTTATCGTAAAGTCGCTCGCAACAAGTAAGTCTAATAAATTGTAAGTAATGCCTAGAAATCGAAAAATACTTAAATGAATACTTTCACTTTATAGCAATCGAAACATTGGGATTAAATTCGAATCTTATTTTTCTTTTTTTGTGCTTAAACAAGAACTATAAATAGCCACAATTTTATTAATCATAGCTACGCAGATGTTAAAACTAACTGAAATTCATCTATTTCGAAATTACATATACCGGTGTTGTGGAAAATGCACTTTACGAGTACTATATATAACCGAAAAAAATAATAATAATAAAATGAGGAAACTAAATGACCGTTAATTAAGAATTCTAGTTTAATATTAGATATTTAAATAAAAATCTAAGTATTAATTTAATAAATAGATAATTAATATTAGAAACGAAATTATTATAATTTCAAGAAATATTTCTTTAAACTAATAAAAATTGGTTTTTAACGACTTTTATGAACATTAAAAGCGTTGAAAAAATAAAGCAAAAGATTGCAATTTTTCTAGGAAAAATGTTTCAAAATAAATTCTTACATCGATATACGTTTCGTTAATGGAATGATATTTCATTATTTTCTAAATTAAAAACCTTTTAACTATATATTTTCTTTTTTTTAATAAAAAAATATTTTTGGCTAGACATAAGATGAGCCTAACTTGTATCAATAACTTAAACAAAACCCATTAACCAATAATAAAAAAATAATAAACGTTTTAAACTAAAATATTAACTTGATACAAAAAAAAGTTTATTTAGTTTGATCTTCTCTTTTAAAATTATATTTGACCCATTTCATTTTCTACTAAAATATACTGTACGGTATATAAAAAAAAATATTAGTGAAAAAATGTAAGTGAAAATAAGAAAATACCTTTTATAAACCTCATCAAGAAATCTCAAAATAAAATTTTTATTTTCGTTTTTCCATCACTTTTCAATTCCTATTCTTTCCTACCACGCACACACACACACACACACACTCAAATCCATTACGAATCAAATAAACTTTGTTCAATGCAATTTTTACAGCAATATCAAAGGTTTCTTCATTTCAAAGCACTTTTATAAATACGCCACTCTCCATGACGACGGTAATATTAACTTAACTAAAATAAAAAATTAAAATTAAAAAAAAACCGTAATCTATATAAAAACAAATTTCCTCTCTTGAATTCTTTTAATCATCGATACTAATTAAATCATGACGTCACTAGAACTTCATTTAAATAATAATGTTTTCTAAAGTCTTTCTTTTTTTTTCTTTTTCGATCTACAGTACTCATTTCAAAAGACACGCAGTAATTAAAGATGTGTGATTAGCTTTTGAAAATGAACCGATGAAGCATTCATTGAAACCGAATATATATAAAAAAAATCTCACGCCGGTTTTAAAAAGATCTTTCTGTTAACATTAAAAAAAAAAAAGTTTAAAAATAAAAAAAAAAAAAATCTTAAAAAAAAAAAGAAAAAAAAAAAAAAGAAAGTGAGTGGAAAGAACCCTCAATTGTACATGTATACGGTATACCCACTATTCTAAAGTTGCAGCGGGGCAATAGTGCCTATGTCCTACTTTATAATTATACGCCTATAGAACACATCCTTTACACCGCTACTTATCTCCCATCCAAAACTCTTTCAATTAATCTTTCCACGCACACAATAAAAACCCTTTAAAATGAGAGAGAAGAGAAGGAAAAAAAAAAAAAACAGCAAAAAAAAAAAAGAGAGAGAAAAAGAAAAGAAACTTACGGTTGTGAAGTTAAAGAGTCGAGAAAAGCTCGATGTGTACATATACATCTACTGCATTTTCACAGATAAGAAAAACTAATTTGTAGCCTACTAAACAATAAGTCATCGTTGGCAACCACGGGGGTTTTTATTTACCTATCATTAGCATATCACAAACGTTGAGCTGTATATGGAAGTTGACGACAGGAAGCGCGTGAGCTGGAAGGGTGAGAGGGTGGAGGGTGGTAGAGACTATAGCAATAGATGTAGGCAGAAGGATGGGGAAGGAAAAACCCAGAGAAATTTCTCGTATGTAATAAGTCAACCGTGGTTATATACATAACTCACCCTTTCAATACAGTAGTAATTGATTAAATATGCTCATGAGCAAACACCCTTCATTTTTTTTTTATTATTATTATTTCGCTTCCTCTTTTCCGCACGTAAAGCGTCACCGCAAGAAGCGGAGGAAGAAAAAAAAAAAATCATCCGCTAACACAACTAAAAATAAGAAAAGAAAAAAAAATCTCTTCAAAAAAAAATAAAGAAAAAAAAATCAATTAAAACTTGTGTCGTAGCCCTCCAATCTCTCGATATTATAATTTTTTTTTTCTCCCTCATTCATTATTTTTTTTAAAGCAGTTTTTAGATTATTAACACGAGTGTAACACTTGATACATAACCAAGTCTTCCTCCTCCCCCAATCTATTTTTCAATAATAATAATAAAAAAAAAATCTGCATTTGGCATCATTGTTCGGTATGATGTTGTGTTTGGAAGTGCAACCGCGGTGCTAATGTGCAGAATGGGTGGGGATACGCTCATATTTTTATTCTATTTTTTTTTTACTTCTCCACCCCCACCTTCCTTAACCTCTCCCATTTCACCTTATACAAGTAAGCATCCAACCATCAATATATGCAAGTCATGGCCCTTACGCATGACGTTTTCCACATTTGCTAATGCATCTTCGTCTTCATCCCCGATCCCTCCCCATTTCGACTTAGATCTCATCGAGTGTGGAGCGCATCATCATTAGTGACGAGGCAAAACACAGAAAAAATAATAAAAACGGAAAAACAATACATGTCTTATAGATGAAGGAGACAAAAAAAAAAAAGCTCGCCTGCAAATACATTTTTTAACAGCAAATGCGAAGAATTGTTTTTTTCTTCTTCTAATTCTTTTTTTTTAATATTTTATTTTTGGAATACTCCAGAAAAAAAAAATATTAATCGCATTTGAAGTCATCAATATTACGTGTTATTTAAAATTCAAATAAAACAATTTTTTTTTCTTCTTCACGAAGGAAGTTATGCATCATTATTCAACCTCGTGGATTTTTTTTTTCAATAAGCGCAATAAAAAAAAAGTCATGAAATAGACAAAAATTGTAAAGTACAGTAGAATTAAGACATCAACAAAATATTTAAATTGCTAGAAAGAAAAACCTGCATTGTATAAATTATAAAGCAATTTTTTTTTATATCAATATTCAAGAATCTGAGAAACCGCATTTCCTTTAAAGAAATTCTACATCAATGACTTAAATATTTTCTAATAATAATAATGCGCTGTAATAAAAAAAAACAAACTTTAAATAAAAGTTAAATACTGCGGCTGTAAATATGATATTGTATTATAAACCAAAACCAGAAAAACAATGTAATCCATATTAAAGATTAAAAAAATAAAATTATAATTATAAAATTGTAGTTATTTTCCTCGTTGAAAACCATTCTCCCGGCATGTACGAGTATAATCAAGCCTACAAATCTATTCAGTTGGTTTTCATTTATCATTTCCAATTGGTTAAATAATTCAATAAAACATCAACGTAAACACGCGCGTGCATTTCCGGTCCACGTTGACTAAGAAGATGTGATTGGAATTGGATAAAAAAAAATAAACCTAATATTTTTTTTTTCTTTTTTCCAAATCTCATCCGAAGGAAAACGGAACAGAGAGCGAGAGAGAGAGACTTGGGTAGCCAATTTTTGCATTTGCCCTCATCTTGCTTTTCATTTGCTTTGATTTTGAATGGCGCTATACGCGCGTGCAGCAGCACTCTACACACACCACGCGTGTTCCAGCTTCGATTCCCTTACCACTACCCGCACTCCACCTGCGCTCTCCCCTCACTCCTTTCTCAATCAACTTCAAACTTTCACTTTCCTTCCACATTTCATCCATTATATCAATCGGATTGATTTTTTCCCCCCCTTCCAAACCTCGAATCGATTTTTTTTTCGTCTTTCCCTTCTCATCCCTACGATGGTACAATACGCGGCTCCAGATGTTAGAAATCTTCGCTACGAAACGCAACCCCGATCTACGCGGATAAAAAGGGAGAGGGGGGTAAAGTAACTAAGATCGAACCCCCCCACTCTCATTCTCCAAACCTTAAGAAAACCGTGTAGTAGTTTTTCTTACGTAAAAACTACATGCTCATTTCTTTCTTTAATGTCTAAGAAACGGATTTATCTCATTTCGAGAAAGACCAATCAAAGAAGCTCTAGCATTTGCTGATCTGGCTCTGATCAATCTCGCTTCTTGAAAAACCTGAGCAGCGCTCAGCAACCGAGCACCAAGAGTGCGCGATCATCACGTAGCCTGCATAAATCCGGCGAACGAAGAACGCTTCGCTCCCGGAACCGCTTCCGAAAACCCCCACCTTCAGAGACGGAAAACACCAAATTTGTTGAATTTAATCTGGAACTGTATTTTCTTCCTTTCCATTCCCCCTCCAAATACACCCACTCGCTTCCGGTATCTCTCAAATTCGTTAGTCAAAATACAATCTTCTTCGACCATGTTTATTTGCTTTGACTTTGTGCTGAGTAGCAACACGTGACCAGAAAGAATAACACAATAAACGAAGTACAAAAACCTTAATACGTCGTCGGCTTTCATATCGGACAAACAATTAGATATTTAATATCCACTCACTAAATTACATTGATTTTCCTTCGATTTACTCGCTCGCTGCTGCTGCTCTCCAAACCCTCTTCTATACCCGTGCTTGAGTTACTTTCACTAATACGTTAAGTCTATGTTTTCTCATTTTGCCTTCTCATAATCTCCCAAATCAGCTTTTAGCCTACACCGCTATCTTCTCCACCACCCGCCTCCTCCCCCAATCTTCCTCTCTTTTTCTAAATCCCGTCTTATTCTTATTTTTCGGATGGTACAAGAGTTGTTGGGTCATGGTCTGCATTTTGTAATAAACAAATGACGTTTTTAGGAACACTTGTTTTCTCCTATCTCAACGCATATTTATATTCCATCGTAAAACAAAAATAGGTGGTACAAACACAATTTATTGGCTTAAAAAAAACCAATAATCCCTCGTTATTCGCGGTATCGTGTAGCCCCAGCTTGAATTTTCTTCATTGTACATGTACATGTAAGTGGTTTAAAAATAAAAATTTTGCAATCAAATACCGTAGGTTCATTTTACTTCCATTTAAATGAATCATTTTCTAGAAACGATTACGGAAAAATAAATTTAAAAAAAAGTAAAATAACGTTAAATAATAATAACGTATTAATTTCAAGCTGTTTCCACATTTTAAATTTAAAAAAATAATAAAGAATAATAAAAAAAAAAGTTATACGAGTAAAATTTAAAAAAAATGTGTTAAAATTATTTTCATTAGAATTTTTCGGATGGATAACAGATCGTAACTGCGCTCAATGTTACGGTTATTATTATTACTCTGACCAACGCTTAAAATTCAAATTTATTCATTCCTCAATTAACTTTGCTACGCTTATAAGCTTTTGTTTCGTACATTGTGAATCTAAGAAATTGCACGGGTATTTTAAAAAAAATGTAGATTTTTCGTAATCACCGAAGCGGTCAATAAATTAGTAAGAATAACAAATAAAACCCCATCATCCTATTCAAAAACATTTTCTATTAAAAACGCCGCGTAAGCTTTTTGCCGCGTTCCTTATCAAGCGATTCATTCACTCGTGTAAAACATAACAAAACGTCGCCACGATGAATCATTTCGCCATTGTTTGTCTTCGCAAAATAATTTACATTTTCACGTGAAATAAATAATAATTAGAAGTAACATCAAGCATTTCGTGTATGAGTAATAAAGACGGCTTGAGTATTGTTGTCGATTAGAACAAAACACGCGCGTTATTCCGACAAACAAAAGCCAAGAATAATAAGAAATAATAAAAAAAAAAAACGCATGTAATTTTAAAAGAAAAATAATAAATGAATAAAATAACTGTTTTTATTACCTTATGCATGGGTGTCCCCCAGAAGTCATTGCTGAACAATCTCCAGACAGACACGTGTGGCCGTAAATCACGGTTTTCTTTGATGGCTGACAAGTCGTCGAATACAAAACCGCAATGCAACGAATTGTAATAGCAGAGACAAACGAGTACAAACAGAATAGTCGACTGCAACCATACGTTCGTTTGGGTTGTGCACCGAAATCTCGCGATCATCTGAAAAACATAAAAAAAATTTACGTTACAATCATTAAATGCAGTCGAAAATATGCAGTAAAAATTATGCATAGCAAAAGGGAAGAGGGCGGGGGGGGGGGGTCATGTAACATAATAATCATCTATATCATAAAACTTTACAAAGAAAACAACAATGCTACATTCAGTTTTCGAATTAACGACTTCGTCTTCCCCGGAGGAAAAGTCTTTTCTCTTACCCACCCTCGAGGAAAAAGACCATACTAAATCCGCGCGGTGGTTATATTATTATTATCCGGTACTTTTTAGCTACGCAACGCTTTACATTCCCTCTCTTATGTAATTAATATCTCCCTTTACTGTCATAAATACCGACAAAATTTTAATAAGTTACTTAAAGTTTATGCTGCGTTCACTTGAATAGGTTAAAGTAGTTAAACATTACTTCATTTACTATTTTTCTCCGAGATTGAGTTTATTACCACGTACTAAACACAACTTCGGAGATCACGCAATCGTAGCGCGCCTTTATATCCATACAGAATGAGATTACGATGTAATCGCATAGGCGTAACGTCATTTGTAAACTATGATAATTAATTTGTAATGTCTTTTATTACGATTCCAAATCTATTGAAGACCGCGATGCACATATTTTAAGGGCACAGCTAATTTTTTTTAAATATTGCTTTAAGATGAAAGTCCAGTAATCGAGGGGAAAAATGTGAAATAAAATATACAGTATAACTCGATTATAACGACATCGAAGGAACTATACACAAACTGACGCTATATCCGAGTGACCAAGAATCTATTCAAAATTTGACAGCGATTGATGGATTTTTCGGTGATATTCCTTCAATACCGGTACATTATTACAATGAGTGCGAACGTGTAATAATAATTATACACTACAGTAAAACCTCTACACAAGACCATCTCCGATTAAAGACCACCTCCGTTTCGAGACCGCTTCAAATACGTCCCTCTGATTTTCCCATGTTAATGCACCTCTAATAGTAGGCCACCTCTACTACTATAACTCTCATTTTCAATGGAAGTTCAATGCTGCGCAGTAGCATTCTGCGCACTCGCAGACGATGGGTTAGCATAATTCTCATGTCGCAATAAAAAAAAGTTTTTATTCGAGGTCGTTATAACCAAGTTTTACAATACTGTACAATGTATCTCTAAACATAAAACTTTGATATGATTAGAAACGGTTATTGCTGTTTTAAATAAATTGGCACTCTATAATCTTGAAATATTTTGTTGTAGTTCAATACTATATACAGTACACGTATTTAAGCCCTATAAATGGAGCAATTTTACCGATTCACTCAACGTGTGACAAGCGCGTTAACATCTAAAAAGGGCATTACAGCAACTTGTAAATGTTAGAGGGCAAACACCTAAAGTGAAAAGTTAAATTTACAAATACAGTACCAGTAATGTAATAAAAAGCCGTTCTTTTAAGCTGTCTAAAAATATTAGCAAAAATCGATTAAATAAGGTCTACTACTTTCGTTTGCGATTTATTTAGAAAACAAGTATATTATTTTTTTCCCAGCTTGTATATACAGTCTGTTGCTCGTGTTAGTGATTGACGCTCGATACAATTGCATTTAACTATAAACATATTTTTTGGCGTATGCAGTAGTTGGGTATTCTAATTAAATGCAAGAATGTTATTTTGCAAACGTAAAGACTAATCGACACTAAAAGGTTCAAATGCCAATTACCGTTTCAAACAATTAAATTATATTGACGGCGATGCGAATTATGAATGAAATCAACGAGCATTTTATTATGCAGTTTGCTTCAAAATATATATATATATAAAAAAAAAAAACAACAATCTAATAAAAATATGTTTTTGAATTTTCTATGAAAAGCGTGTCTATTGAAACGTACCGTAACGTGTTTGCTTATTCGAGTAGGCCTACACAAAATAAAATGTTTTGCATTAAAAATTCAAATGCTTACAGGATGAAGCGTTAATTAAAACTTTTTGTGTTTATGTATTTCGATTTGCGAAATGAATTTTAGGCTATTTGAAGGGGAGAATTGCAAATTCGTCAATTTTAAGCTCATCCGACCCAATTTAAGATATTAAAATAACATCCAATCATTAAAGAAAAACCGGAATACTTTTAATTAAAAAAAAATTAATTAAGCCGTCTCTAGAGACCTTATTTATCTTCAATAATAAAACATTCTTCGTCATGAATCGTGAGATCAGCAGACTGGAAAAAAAATATATTTTCAACTCCCTTCCCTCCCGCTAAAAAAAAAACCAACATTTATATTCAATAATAGCCAATAAAAACGAAAAAAAAAGTTGTAATACTCCTTACTTTGCAATTCCGGAAAACTAAATTAAATAACTATAACTTCCAAACCGATGACAAAAAAATATAATATATTTCCATAAAAATTGGGGGGGAAACAAGCAAATAAAACAGCTATAAATTCATTATTCGTGACATATAAACCCTTAAAAAATGAAAACAAATTTGGTTACAACATCCAAACTCCAGTCTTAGAAACGCATAAAACGTACATAAACGTCGGTTACATTTTCATTTTATAACGAGTCCCACCCAAAAAAACAATTTTTTATCCCCTTCAACTGCAGATTCGATAATAGTTTATCCAAAGTCGTTCCTAATAAAATATAGTCAGTTTGTTGTATCAGTTTTTCAACCTGTGTATTTAGATTTCTACGCTACAATATTCGAACCACTGAGAGTGGAAAACGATAAGCAAACGTAGTCATAAACATTGTTGACTTTGTCTTCAATGCACATTTTTCGGAGATGTGGAATCGAATTTTTTCATCCTTTGTAAACAACAGACAGAAGGATGGGTTCGGAGAAATAGAAGAAAAAAAAAAAAACTATCTCGCAAAAGTTCAATTTCCAAAAACGAAACTCACTAAGAAAAAAAAAATATAGAATATAAAAAACATTCGAAAGAAAGAAAATATAAAAAAAAAAGTAAACGACTTCGCATAACTCGCGTGCTGTATGTCGGATGAACTAAACAGAGAAAATGAGTTGAATGATGGATAGGAACATCGGCGCAGAAGGAGGTTTGAGCAAAAAGATGGAAAAAAAAAAAGAAAAAAAGTTTTCGAAAAACATAAAAACAAACTAGTACATGTACGTTTGATGCAGATGAGAGTTTAGAGAAATATCTTAAAATGATAGAGAAAGCGGAACAAACTAAATATAAACTTTTTTTTCTTCTTCTATACCGTCTCGTGTATAAACAACGAGTTAAAAATAAAAATTTACAAACAAACGTCGAGACAAACAGCGGAACAACGGGGGTAAAAACACTACCAAATGTATGACACCGCTTGACGTCAAAATTCTTTTTTTTTTTCTTTCTTTCGAAATTCTATAAAAATACCGATTGGATGTCGAAACAGACAATAATGAAGCGTAAAAACACAACAACTAGAAAAAGCGCGAATCGAAGCACCTATTGAGTGACGCGGCAAGATCCTACTCATAATTACGAGATTGCAAATTTTGGTAAAGCAAGTGAAGCGGTCTTCGTCATTTTCCAGCAGATTAAACACACACAGGGTGAGGGGGAAAGAGAAAAAAAAATCTCATTCACCATTATCATAATTCAAGATAAGCTCTAGCTTGATCTACATAGAGAACGACGCGATTGAGAAAAATAGTGGGTGTAATTAACTTCCAATCGCAATTTCTTTTTAAAAAAATACTGATTAGAAGATTAGTAAAGTTTGACAAACAAATAATTTTCATAATAGCAATGTAGCATTATGATTATGATAATATTTCAAGTTTTTACAATGCCTAATACAGGGGTATTGAAATTGTTACGTACGAGGTGCATTCGAAATGTTATAAAAATTTGTAATTACAGTATTATTATAACTTCAAAGTAAATGCTTAAAGAAACTACACTCAGCTTGAAGCATCAACCTTACTCTTCGAAATAGTTCTGGAACTCTCATGAGTGGAACCATGTTCTTGTTGGTCGGTTATGGTATTTGATACAACTCTTAAATATCGATTGGAGATACAGGCACATTGACTTCGGTCTGGAGAGTAATAAGAATTTGAGCAACTTTCAAAAACTCAGCAAAAAAACTTCGACAATCTGAACAAGGTTCCACTTCTATAGACTATATCCGTTACGAAGAGTGAAATTTAGGTCTATTGCCTGCGGGATGTAGCTTCTCTAGGCTTCTACATCTTTGAAGGTGGTAACATTTATTGGAAGTTTCAGAATAAAACTACAGAAAGTTTTACAAAAGCAGTCTCGTTACTTTTCTAATGCACCTCGAACTGTAGCTGAAATGCACATCAACTATCCGAACCCTCTATAATAATAATAGACACCAACAAAAAAAAAACCATTGAAGGACACAATCGATTTTTTAAAATTACTGCAAGTAGATTAAAACAATGTTTTCGTGACCAATTTTCAAGGCCATAAGTTAACGGTAGATCAAGCCGCAAAAAATTCGCGCTAAAGGACTCCTCGACAAAATTTGTCTAACAAAACGTAACATTTTCAACCCGTAACAATAAAGTGCGTAATGTTGTATTGAACCATTTGTCCGGGAACCATGTCTCGTGAAACAGCGTGCTACTTTGATCAATAATTTCATTTTTTTTTTTTAATCCGGAAGAATATAAAGCATCTGTCCTCATTTTAATAATTCAACCAAAAAGTTCTTGGAAAAAAAAAATATATATGTTAGTCGATTTTAGTAATGTCAAAAGACAAAATATTTTTCGTACCGACATCCATCAGTCAATCGACAAGTGCGCCATCTGGCATAAAGCTAAAATAATTCTCCACAACATTAAAGTCAATTTTGTCGGTGAAAGTCGCCATTTCGGCGAGTGCATTTGGTATTGGCGCATATTTACATGTATAAAAAAGACGAATTTGCGCTACTGAAGAAAAAAGCGAAACCCGAAATAACACGACCAGAACTATTATTATACACTAACTTTTATATCGAAGTCGGCCAGACACGTTCAATCGGCGGATTTTATGGGAATCTATGAATTTTCTCGTATTTTTTTTTTTTTTTATGTTCTCAGTTTCAATTTCTTTCGTTTCACTTTCCAGCTGTCTATTCGGCTGTTAGGGTAGGGTCTACTTGCCACCAAACCAGAGAGACTTCTACGGTTTCGAAATCATTAAACTCCGCTATTACTTTTCGACTTGAAGAAGAAAATAAGCTGCGCATCTTCGACAATTTTTATTTTTTTAAATAAAAAAAAAAAAAAACCTCCATTATATTAATAAAATAATAAAAAAGAAAAAAACAAAACAAAAACATAATATTCCGTAAGAAAGCCTGACAGATCCAAGTCATGAATTATTAATGTTGATGATAATTTATTTCATTACCCAAGTTTATTTAATGGATTTTTATCAAAATATAAACAAAAATAACAAAATAAAAAAAAAAAGCCCATTATTTTTTTTTCTTGAGAAATAAATACTTAATAGATTTTTTTTCTTCAAACAAGTTGACAGATTTCATTTCTGCAGCGTTGATTTCTTTAGTAATCACAATATCAGCTTTTTTTTTTCATCTTCTTCCTCCTTCAAGTACCGGGGTATCGTCCAAAGCATTTGCAATGAGCGAAACGTACCTGAACGTAAGAAGAACGAGAGAAGCCGAGATAAAATAAACTAAAAAAAAAGAAAAGAAAAGAAAAAAGAAAAAAAAAAAAAAAAAAAAGTGGGAGGATAAATAAAATGGAAAACAATGGCAAACTAAATGGGCTTGACAAAACCAATAAACGCAGAAAATGACTTTCGATAGATTCACCGGGTACATGTACTAATAGCATGTTTTCAAACGCATGAATCATTCCTCAGGGAAAACGCAATTTGATCAACAAAAACAGAAGGGTGTCGAAACTCGTATTCAAAAAACAAATCTTTCCAAATGCTTCCTTTTTTTTTCTTCTCACCCGCTCTCTCTCTCTCTCACTCTATTATTTTACTGCTCTCACATCTCATCAACAGATACACCCACTCACTCTACCCGACGTCAAACGTCAGCAGGAAAAAAAAAAAGAGTGAAAAAAAAAGATACCGTACACCTTCATTTCCGATCACTCAGTCAGTTTTCTCATTAACAAATAAAAGGTTATTTATTTTCTTCCCCCCCAACTAATTAAAGCAAATACATTAAGAAAAATCAATAATAGAAAATTCAAGATTGTGTATGTCACCATCATTTAGATCAAACATCTATTATTAAAGCTTGAAATTCTGTTTTCACTTTAATAAGTTTGTCGCCAAAGGCTGCTTTAAAGAGTAGGATGGAGTACAGCAAACTTCTGCAAAATCATACAAACAAAATCATAATAATACCTTACGCTAGACAACCAAAAGAGAAAACGATAATAATAAAATTATAATCTCCAAGAATAGAATAGTCAACAACCATTATGGAATATTAATTCAAACGTGTATGTATAAAATTTTGTTACTATAATAATAATTATTCTTTTCAAAGAATAGTCCGTCAGTGTGAGTAATACTGCAGTTGTAAGTTATACTGTACCTCTCAATTAATTTTAATTTTGCATTGCACCAGCAATTAATTTATAAAACCATTACCATTAAAATAATTTTTAAAAACTATAATATATAAAACTAAATATAAGCCTACTGTATATTTTACTACTATAAATTTATTGATTGACAAGAAAACAAAATTCAAAAGTTTATCCGAGCGCAAATAATATCGCTTACGATCTTCCAGCATCGCGTTTAATAATATAATTTTGAAGAGTTATTGGAGGACGAATTAAATTAATACGAGTAGCGTGTGGGGGAATTGCCGTACGAGCCCGAAACCAATCACTCATTGGAAAAAGCGCGATGCTGCTTCTGCTGACTCAAACAAATATATGGCCGTTTCGTGTTGCCATTCAATGCGCGCAGGCCAAACGTGAATGCGAAACCCAGATAGACAGAGAGAACGAAAGAAAAAGATGGAAAAAATATTTTCGCAACACTCAATATAATGGTTGGTTTGGTTTGGTTGAATGATCCAATCTAAAGTGATTGATAACTAGTAGGGAGACGGAATGGAATCCGGCACGAAATACGCCGGGCCACGCTCCTTCCTCCGCACTATATACATCGAGATGGAATTAAATCCGGATGGTCTCGATTTACGGGCAGAACAGCGTAAACGATTAATCAACCTCTCTGCATGTACATATTCCATATAAACCACCTGCTCTACTAACCACCCACACTTCAAAAAAATATATATATAATAAACCTCTTAGCAATTGCTCTAACCCAAAATGTTGCAAATTTTCATTCTCATTTTTCGATTTTTCACAAACTTATCAACCAACTGTTAAATCCTTTAAAATCCAAATTGTGGAGTTCTAATTCAAGCAAGAACCAAAAGGTCATCTCTTGTTGTTCTAGATAGTCCATACTAATGTACTCATATCGCAGAGCGCATAGTCTGCATTGAATGTTCAAAAATGTTTAGAATATGTGCGCATTTTTCAATTCATTATTTTCTTTTATATATTCGAGTATAAATCTTTTAAAATTATTCGATTTGGACTAAATTATAAAACAAATTCATTAATAGAGATTTTGCGATTAAGCTTTTTTCTCATTCTTATGCTCTATAGTCCAGTTCTTATGTCGTCAAAGTTTTAACTTCAGAATTTATTTATTTAATCCAACCTATGACGACATGAGAAGTGGACTTTAGCATAAGAACGAGTAAAAAAAAAAAGCTTAAGCGCAATATCTCTTAATAGCTTAAAAGAGAGTTTGCGGTTAAGCTTTTTACCTCGTTCCTATGTTGTCAGAATTTGAGTTTTTATATTTTTTATAAACAGTTATATGATTTCTGAAAAAAATAAATTATTCCAAAAGCTGCAGTGACACGTCATAGGCAAACAGAAATTATTAAAAAAATGCAAAACAAACTTCTATCGTAAACATCTTATCTTAACACAAATTCAAATGACGTTATTACGCATAAGAAAACCAGGTAAAAAAAAAACTTACTGTAAAGGCCAACTGTCTATTATATTACATGTATTTATACTTGTCCTTGACGAGAACAATTTTAAAATAAATCAAAATATTTATGTACCTCCATCAAATGAAATACGGTGCCTATTGTCAAGAGTAATAACTATAGCGTTATTTTCATTATACGTAAACGTGTATTGTATAGCTTACTGTGCAGTGATTCTCTTTCCCCTTTTAACATTTAATTAAAACATTTGCAAGTAATAAAATTATTAAACGCCGTTAAATATTTCTGTGTAGATAAAGCAAACTCAATAAAAAATAATATTATGCAAAAAGCAAATAAAATAAAGAAAAAAAAAGAAAAAAAACCACCCGCCTTCCAATGAAAAAGCTTACAGAAAGAATATAAATAACAAAAAAAATAATTACACTCAATCAGTAACTCAGTTACAAGAAATATAGAAAATTGCTCAAACAAATTGCTATTTCCGACAATAAAATTTTATTTTATTTCATTATTACTCTACAAAGCAAACGAATTATTCATTTTATACGAGTTATTAATACAACCTATAGACTCGTAGCGACACCATATTGTTAATATAACATTAACATTATTCGTCGAAATAATTCCGATAAATTATAGCACTAATCAGCAACGAAACACCCTAAAAACAAGTAAGAAAAAAAAATAATAATAACATACGATCCATCTCATTTAATAGCAAATAAAAACCCAGAATAAACTGTATTTTAATATTAAAACAATTTACATTTAAGATGTGGCAAATTTATACGACGCTTTTTTTTTTTTTTTGGAAATATTGATTTTCTATTAAAAAGATATTTAGACAAAAATAATAAAAATGACAAGTCCGTTACCGCGCTTACTCTCAATATTTCGAATAAATGAATACTAATTCGCATCTCAACTAGAGCGAGATTGGATCTTTCTACATAAAAGACAACACCAGAAACTATTTTGGCAAAATTCGTTTCGACGCCCTTTGGGTACATCCAACATTATTTTTTCTAGTTTGGCACCGCATTTAAATAACATTGAACCAGCCGCATTCGTTTGCATATCGATTTCTGCCAAACGCTTAAGCACCCAAACTTATCAGAAATGTAGAAATCGCTAGTTAAAAGTTGATTTATTCTCAAGCGTTCACCTTAAACGCGTCCGCACTCGATCAACAGCGAACGAGGAACCTTGACAAGTTCGATCTTCAAAGTGAGCTCGATAGTGGACTTTCTCTTCGTCCATTAAGTAGGCGGACTAAATGAAACAAACATCAATCGTGTCTAATTCACGCTAGTGTTCCGTTTCGACCAAATCCATCCAGCTTACGTAACTAGATGTATACGAAGTAAAATAGATAGACAGAAGACGAAGAAAGATGCGGGGAGGAGAGGGAGTTGGAGTAACTGGGCTCAAGGCCAGAGACCATCCACTTTCATCTTGGCAAACGCCGAAAAGCATTATTTTGTCCTCTTCGTTCATCCAACTCCATACATTTCTATAAGCTCGTCAAGAGGATTTTATATATATTATGATTAGTGAGTCTCCGTGATCTGCCATGATAAAAGAAAAACAACGATCGATGCCAATGTAATCGACCATAATTTGTGCGGACCATCCAACCAAATAAAATAAACTTTACCGCTTCAATTACGTGTCACATAAAATTTAGAAATATTTTGATAAAAATGAAAGATAGTTTTCAACAAAAAAATAATAATAAATAAATAAAAAAAAAAGAAGAAAAATACAATAAAAGAAAAAGAAAAAAATTCTAGTGCGAAGAGATTGAACGAATAACTAATATACTGTAATGAGCAAAGACATTTTTTACTCTCATAAATAAAATGCCGTCGACTTGTCAACCCTTGCGCGTGATTTGTTGATGCGGCTGCGTGAGCGCAACTCTTGATGACGTACGCAATGTCTACAGGGGTACCGGGGGGGAGAAGGAGGGAGGGGGGGGGGAAGGAGCTGCAGTGCTTGTATTTATTTTTCTCCTTTGCAACTCTCGATCTTTTTTCTACAGTAGATTTTCTTGTTTTTGCTTTTCTAACATTTTACGATTTGTTTTTCCAAACATCCAAATTGAATTGGAGCATTGAAGCGTGCGGAAGGGAAAAATTTTTAGCTGAGTGGTCCAAACGTTTGCTCGAAAAGTGGGTGGCCGTTTTATTCATTTTTAATTACGTTGTTTACAAGCTCCGCCCTCCCATCTACTTTCTCTCTTTTAACTTTCTCATCCCAACTCCCTTCTATCTCTCTTTCTCTCGACTGACATCAATTGTCAGAAAGGTTTTAACGGAAAAAGCTATACGCGTACCCGTTACACGACGTTAAACGGACGTTTTCTTCGTCTACAACGTTGTTGGGAACGTTTGGTTGAAAATAAAGAAATTGACACTGCCAATCTACTAGTCGTTAATTCTCGAGTTTGCCGCGGAAGAAGAAAAAAAAAAATATATATATATACTGTATATAATAGAAGGGAGGAAAAAATCCGATTGAGCATCCTATTCGCACTTCGGAATCTAAAATACGTCTTCAAAGGGTTCAACGTAGATTTATTGCAACATTTCACCAGCAGTTAATTAAACAAGCGCGAACACCAAAACCTAAATTAAAAGATGGTGGACCGCGCTCTTTGGTAGTCGGATAGGGAAATAGACGTCACGCGTGTGCATTTCCACCCGCCCTCGATTTCAATTGAAAATGCACTGTAGGAAGTAGGTCACAATCACAAAGATGCTCATCTTCATTTAATTAATTCTCCTTCTCCTCTGCCGCCGCAAAACAAATAATGCAAATTTAAATTTATTACTCGGGATATTAACAAATTTTTTTTCTTATTTAAAAGTTGCCATAAATTCGCTCAAATTTATAACGACGCAGCTTCTATGTCAGTACAATTCAAAATGAGAAGAACGATCGCGACACTCGCAAATCAAATAAGTAGAAATGTAAAATATTAAAATAAAATTTGATTTTCAGTAAAGACGCGTTAAATTTTGATATTTGCAAAACGTGCGAGTAATAATTAGGGTGATTTATTTTTAAATGAATAACGATGTTAAAAAGTAAAAACAAATAAGAGCATTATGAGAAAGATAAAACAAAGAAATCAATAATTAATGTATTTACATAAATATTCATTTACTGTGCTTTGTAATAATAATAAAAAATTGAGTTACTTAACGACAAATTTTAAAAGCCATTACCGTATTTAACGAACGAAAAAACGATAGCTGACGATAAGATACGAACCAAATTCAACAAATTTTTTTAAGTATTTTCTCAATTTTTTTTTATGTTATTTTGCATAATAATTTATTGCAGGCGATTTATCGCGCACGTTATGCAAAAGTCTCTTTGTTTTGCACTCAATTTCCAACTGCATATTAAAGAATGGTATTATGCTGGCCCACTGTAACTGTTATCGACGTCGATAAAGTTATCGAATTTGCATCCGGGGATTTCAATATCCAGTATAATAATAATATGGAACGAGACACGCTTAACTCCCCGTAAAACGTGAGAAGGTAAACATATGAAAATAACTGCCGTAAAAAAAACCACTTCGGACTAAAAGACGCGTACAAATTTAAAACCAATAATAATTTTCTTAAGTAAAAAAAAATGCCTTACCATCCCTACAATACGGTATTTGTTATTTGCAATCAATCTAAAAATTGCCTAAATTATACAGTTACCAGCGCCATTTTACTTTAAATTCTTTTAAAAAACGAGTACAACTTTTATTTTTATCTAAACAAATCAATATTAACTACTGTACTACAGTATTATAATTATAAAATTTAAACTAAAAATTTTTTTTAACTCAAACATTAAAAAATAAAAATTTCGAAAATCATTAAATCCATTTATTAAATTGTAGGAGAAATTGGCTTTTCTTATTTTTTTATTTACTTGCGAGGCCTACATAAGCAGCGTCTTCTTCGTCTATACGATTATCAGGGTTCTCGTCTCTAAATAAATCGAATTATTTAAAAAAAAAAAAAGAAAAATTCTATTTTGTCCATTCCCGCTGATAAGTTGTCCTAAGTAGAGGGAAGCTATCAAATGTCTGTCATTTACTGTATCTTTTAAAAAATACGCAAAAAGTGAGGTGCGCCACAGCAACGCGAGATGACGCTGTTACGCTAGCCTTCATTAGCGAGTGCGACCAAGCATTTGGGGGTTAAATAATAAATAAAAAAAGAACCGAACAATATAGGGCCATATAATTTTACACAAATAACATAAATTAAAGCAACAAATAAAAGATGCAAAAACGATGAGTTGTCCCTCCCCGCTGTTCAACGATCAATGCTGACCTGAATCTCTTTTATTCTTTCGCTGGAAAGATCGAAACTTTTCAATAGAGATGTAAATAAACTTTTAACAAAAATCTTAAGTAAATTAAGGAAAGAAAATTAATCGCCTAATCAATTTGTATTAGAAAACAGCATGGCTCGCCATTTGTGGAATCGAATAGCACCAAATGTAAATGATATTAGATGTATAACCCCCCGCTCCCACAAAGCTAGAGCTAAGTAAAAATACGCGCACACACCTATTCATTTCACTGCAACGCCCATCACTCAGCTGTCACTTTTACGTAAACGATCCACCTACGTGCGTTTTCTACTTCGCATTACGCTGCATTCACAACATCCGATTGTATGAGTTATGGGTAAAGGAAAATCAATGCTTTATTCATTTGTTTGAGATATACAAACCAACCAACAAAAGTAGATAACGCCGCCAGTCTCCAATCAAAATTGCACAGAGGAAAAATAATAATTCTGTATCTGATAAAACGCCGATAGTAAAACAAATAAACTAGAAAAATTAATTCGCTCCGCGCTACAATCAATAATTTAGGTCACGAAATAATAATTATTGTATCAATTAACGAAATTGTTCATGCACTTCGCTGTATGATACTTGAATCTCAAGATTCCCCTTGGCTTTCATTACGTAGAAAGACAGTTTTTTTTCATAGAGTCAAATAACTACTATTACCGGTAAGGCAGTATCGAATTTCTCAAATCAACTACTTTTGACTATTTTTAGAATTTAATGACATTTTATATAAAAACAATTTTCCGTCTCCAGAGTATCCGGCCGACAAATCATGCCAAGAATTTAAATTTAGAACTATTTTAGGTAAACATATTTATTTGGATTTTTTTATTGAGAATTTTTAAGTTTTAATTTATTTTGAATTTTAAAAAAAAATTATTTTCGTGACGTTTGAAAAATCACCTTTAAGGACAGCGCAGTATTAATGATTAGATATTTTGGACAACATTTAATGACTTAGTTTTTATCTCCTAAAATGACGTTATAACCAAGTTCAACCGTATTTTTATCAATCAAAATATTTTCCCCTTTATATTAAATTGAGTATAATTCATTAAAAAAAATACTCCCGATACATATTTTTTCGCTAAAATTCTATTTAATATGCTTATGGCTTAAACAATAAATTTGCCCGTTTGTGCGGGTTTCTTATTTATTGCGTTGATAAAGTAAATGAAGACGAAAGGAAGTTGCTGTTATTATGATTTGCGTGTGCGCAGTGCTGTTATTTGACATAGGTCACCGTAAATTGCTCAGGCATTTTTGAACCCACGGAGTTAGCGATGTGCGTTTACCACGCATTCTGTACTGGCTTCGTAAATAACTATTAAATTTTATAGAAAAAAAGCATCGAGCGCAGTACAAAATTACCTTCTAAATCGCTGTTTTAACTAGTATTTTATACTGCTAATTTAAGAACTTATTGTGATATAATGATAATTAAAATAATGCTAGAATTATAGCCTTTTGCGTTTTACAACTTCGTGCACGCGACTTGGCGAAAGAATTCGCTAATCAAGAGAACATAGACAGATCAATAAAATTTTTGTTACAATAATTATAAAATAAAAACCGTAAATATCTTTATTACTGATGTGCTTCAAGCTTTTAGAAGAAAAAAAAAACCCATTAAAAAAATAATATTCGCCGTATAAACTTTTTACATTAATTAAAGCATTAAATTATTTCGAATACAGTATTTATACGTATTCATTTTCGCATTATCATCTGTTATTTCTAATCCATAACAACCTAAAACTGACACGTGCAATTTATAAAATCGTAAACAAAATTTTTTTCGTACACTCAAATGCAGCACCGGTAGCTAAAAAAAAAATAAAAGTTATTTTTCTAAAATTAAACTTCGCTATATTTAATTTAAAAAAAAAAAAAAGCATTCGACAGTCTTTATAAACCGGAAATAGCGAAATGTTAATAGATTTCTGCGCCGGCTTTCATCGAGAAACAATTTTTTCTTTCTTTGAGCGCGCGTGCTCACATTTTTGCGATTAAATTGGAGTGCAGTAATTTAGCCGTTAGTTACGCTTTCTGTTTCAAAATGGGCTTATTTAATTGAAAAAAATGTCACGATGACGTCATCTAATTCGCCGGAGTTATTTGCATTAATTTAGACGTCTATGCATAACGTTAATCTTCATTTGACGTCGAACCCGATAATTAGTTACGGAAATAGATTCCGTAAAATAAAAAAAATACTGTACTTTAAAAAAAAAAAAAAAAGAGTTTGCTGCGCAATCGATATACAGTACTCCAGCTTCTTATTTAAAATGCAAATTGAATCGGCGAAATGCTTCCGCAGTTGAGAGTTCCGCGTTGCGCTCAACTGTAATCATCGATAACCAACGGAGTTTGCATAGTTAATTTTTTAATTATCCGTTTAAAACTGATGAGCGGCAAATGGGAATATAATTACAAATTAAAACTTCGAAATTAACCGGGCATAATCGCGGCGGAAACGTTAAGCATTTTACTGGCTACGTTAATTAAGTATTCAAATAAAAAGTATAACTAATGAAAAATTTTACCATAGAAAAGCAGAATCGCTAATTTTTAATAGGTTGCGAGTCCCCATATTATTAAAAAAAATTTGAGGAACTAATACAGCACCTTAACCTAAAAACTCCTTAAACTCTAACCAAACAATGATTAAATAAGTGAGCAATAAAATCAATTTCATAGCCAAGTTTAATAATATTAGAAAGAGACAATCATGTTCCCCCCCCCCTTCTTGTAGTTACTGATTGTGGTAAGCAATAAAATTATAATTACCGTATACAGTACATGTATTCAATAAAAAAAAAAGCAAACATTTTTTTTGTCATTCTTATTTTGAAGGCATAATTATGTGTTGAAACAGAAATAGTGTTAAGAAAAATAAATGTAGCTGTCGCACCCATAACTTAATTTTCTAATTGTAATTATATGGATTTACTGCAAACAAATAAACAAACAAATGACATTCTCAATCAAATGGGTCAAAAGCTCAAGGCCAAACAAGCGTTAATTATTGTTAAAACGGGACATGTGTAGAACTTCTTGCTTGTAATTTTAATTTAATTTTTTTTTTTTTGACAGTTTTGGCTCATTGGCTATACAGAAGTATAAACTAAGCGGCTACAATAAAAAATATAGATTTTCAACAACAACAAAAAATAATAAAGTTGACACGGCCCATTTCAAAATTTAACGATTCCTAAATTTTAACTCAATTCTATCAAAAAAAAAATACCGTAGAATTTCTAGAATTAGGCCCACTGATAAATATTTTAAAATAAAAACTGTAACCGCAAAAAAAAAAAAAATGTAATAAAAAGAAAATGCTAAACTCATAAGGTACAACATCTTTTAAAATATTAAAATTTGTTTAACGTCGCAGTGTACCCCATGTACGATGTATTATTCAAATATACGAGATTGGCAATTTATGACGAAAAACGCAATTGTTTCAAGAAAAAAACAAACATATAAACCACAATGCGCATATTCCGTATCAACTGTAAATGTTCTTTTACAAGAAAAAAAAAAAAAGGAAAAAAACAAGAAAAAAAAACTCATTTAAAAAATAACCAATTTATCTTTTCTTTTTTCTTCTTCTTTTCTTTTATGTATTTATTTTTGAATATAGGATTATGGTGTAAACATTGTTCGCCAACAGACAACATTCATCATTTCCTTTCCAAACGTTATTATGGGAGATGATGCAGAGATGTCATTTCAAACTTCTTCCTCATTTCTCTTTCTCTCAGCCCCCGTCTCTCTCCCACTCTCTCTCTCTCTATCGCGCTAATATTTTGTTTCCATAAACGGAACATCACAGGCAGCAGCCGCCTAATAAAGTTGAAAAAGTGTTTACCGAGACGTTGTCTCAGCATTCATCTCGACGTCCGATGATAATACTAACATTATTATTATTGCTTTTGCATTTACGTATATGCCTAGCTAGAGTGGCAACGTGGAGTGGGGGTGCACGCGCCTACAAATGTATAGCAACAATAACCCGGGTTACAACGTGTCTGCCGTTGCCGACAAATTATTAGATGTCTAGCAAGCGGGAATTTAATGGACAACCTTTTTCCGACTACGTTTCCCTGTATCTTAAGAGTGTAGGAAAGAGAGAGAGAGAGAAAGGGAAGAAGAAAAAAATGATTTGTTTGTGGTGATAACCCGAATTTTGTGAACCGATGTAAATACACTGCTCCTGCAATCGTTTTAAAAGATTTGATAGAGTTAAGTCCCCGCTGAATTGCGGCTATAGGATAAGTGGAGATCCTGCACGTCTCACATGGGATGCGAGCGAATGCACGAGATGAGTGATGATGCGAGCGCAAGACGGGGAGGAAGAAAAAAAAATGCCAAATGTCGTTAGATTTAGTGTACTCGGCGTACGATGAGAGACGGCTTTTGTTGAAGGATGTTTAAAATGATTACAAGATGGGATGGAGGCAGGAGTTCACAAAGCGACCTAGCGCGGTGCAATGTTATTTTCCAATCCCCTAATTATTTTCAAACGGTTGCGTTTATTCATGTTTTTATCGAAATTTTATTTTCCACGCCAGACTTCAAGCATGAAAGAAAAGCAGAAGAAAAAAAAACATCGCACGAGAAACGACAGATATTTTCCATGTAAAGCTTACATGAATAGCTGAATAAGTTCCATAAATAAAATTTTTATTTAAATATAAAATTTAAAAAAAAAAAATCAAAAATAAACCGTTGATTTGTTTAAATCCTCAAAACAAAATTTTAAAACTTTTGATGATTTTAATACAGTGGAACTCGGTTATAACGGCATAAAAATCCGAGCATTTTATAACGTTTATCTAAAATCGGGACATCGTTTGAGAGCGATTGCTGCTATCAAGATAGGTGTACTGCTATTATAATACAGTGTACGACTCGTACTCTGTAATAATTATGCAATCAAGAGTTTGCGCAAAACCTTATTTCCCTCGTTACCTTAATTTTTAGCAATGGTCCATTAGAGCCAATCCATAAAAAAATATCCTACACTTTTAGTAATAAAAAAAAAAAGGGAAGTTTTTAGCTGCTTTAAACCAATGAGATTGGCTCTAATGTGCCACTGTAAAAAAACTAAGGTAACGAGGAAAATAAGGTAAGGAATTAGGAATAATTTCGCTTAAATTCTTGAATAATAAGCATTCAATTATAGTAGCTTTGAATTCTACATTACATTTTATTTTTAGATACAGTTCTTATCCAGGCTTTTACAAATATTTTTTTTAAAAAAAATTCACTGTTTTTTTTAGAAGAAACAAAAACTAAGTCATTAAAATAAGGTCCGATATTGCAAAAAACCTTGTAATAAAAAAAGAAGGTAATGCCTTCACTTTTTTCGACGCTATAGTCAAGCTTACGTTATTTTCTCGACGCTATAATTCGGAGACTCTAAAAAAATGACGTAATATTCGAAGTGCCGTTATAACAGAAAACGCCACCAAGTTTTACAGTATTTTGCAAATACAGTACGAGTATAATAAATTTTGTCATTATAATCACAGTTTTGTTTATCGCTATGTTAGCAAGATGTTCAGCGTACATAAATTTGAAAAACATATTGATAAAATATTAAAGAAAAATAAATATCGCATACTGCTACATTAAAGTTTAATCAACCTGCATTTCTCACACGTAGCTGAAAGATTCACTGGAAATACTGTACAACCGATCGATAAATTATTAAAATAGTTAATAAACAAGTAATTTACTAATGATTTTCACTTTATTGTTTGCATAAATATTTCATAAAAAAAAAAGTATACAATATTTGGTAGAAGGAAAAAAAAATTGCGACTAATTAAAAATAATCGTCGTTAAAAAAAATGAGTAATGAGCGCGGACTAACTACAGTATTTTACGACAAAGCTTCAAAAAAATCAGCCCCCAAATGAAGAAGCGAACGCGCACCGAAGAAATGACTTCTTACTTTTTATCTAATTACTACTTTATCAAAAAGAAATGCAGCAAAAAATAAATAAATAAAAAATAATAACAAAGAAGCAGCTAGCAAACTTAATACCATAATAATTATGTATCAGAAGATAAAGAAAACAAAAAAAAATATGTTACATTAACTATTCATTGGTTCGAGCCTAACCATTCATTACCATCTTTCTTTGTCAGCGGTAATTTGTGGTCTTACGGAACATCATGCTGCTCTTACACCCCCCCCCCCCCATCAATTCCATGACGTCATCATCCACAACACTATTGAGTACTTGCAAGTTGATGAGATTAATGTAATTTTTTCCCTTTCTCTCTCGCTCTTCTCTTTCTTAATTTTTTTTTTTCAGGATTTTTCTTTCTCTTAAGATTTTCCCCCTCCTTATTTATCTATAGCAAACTTACATAAGAAGAGAATCTCGCTTCTACGTAACGAAACGATACAACATCCATACAAGTGAAGAGAATTCGCCATCATCATCATTCATATGCTTTTTGCTTCTTCCTATAAATAGTATATATTTGTGCAGAAGAAAGTCTTTTTAAGACCAAAAGAAGAAAAGATTGAAAGTGGGAGAAAATGAGAGAGAGAGAGCGAAAGTGAAGTGAAAGAAATGAAACACAAGAACGAGTATCGAATGAAAAGAGAAAGAGAGAGCGAGAGAAAAGTGCAGTAGTAGTGGGCGGGAAAAATATAATCGTATGAAATAACTAGCACAAATGAAAGGGAATAAAAACGAGAGAGAATAAGACAATAACACTCGGTTATGTGACCTTTTCTAAGACCTCATTTACTAAGGACATAGAGGGGGCTTTTGTATAAAAAATGAAAAAAATGCATTTACTTGGTTGTCTTTTCAGACATAAAGAGGCAATCTCGATGTGGATGTTCATAGACGGCAGCGCGATGGAAATAGAAAAAGGAAAAAGAAGAAGAAGAAAAAGGAAAAAGAAGAAGAAAAAAAAAAGCAATGGAAGAAAAGAGATGGCGTTGTTGATCGACCGACAGCATTCGTATCTCACAGCAACAAGCCTTGGGACCTAAACAGGCCATTTGACAGGCTATGTTTGGAGATTTCAGGGTTTATAGGTGAAGATTACGGACTATGTTTTAGCCATTTTACTTCCTTTTTCTCCTTTTCTTTGTTTCTCTCCTAACCCCCGCCCCTCCCCCCCACACCCATCCGACCCATTCCAAACAACGCTTGCGGCGAATTTAGAAGTATGATTGGCGAGGATTTGAGATTTAGTAGATATATCGGTACAACGCTATATTACAGTACAATATATACGTAAGAGAGGGGCGCGGAACAGTTGACTATTCGTTTACGCAGCATGCAAAGGACAACGACGATGAAATGACAAAAGAAGAAAAAAAAAGGTCTCTCGGGTTGTCAACCTTTTAAGTTACCTGGACAACATTAGCTTCTTCAACAGGCGCCAAAAATTCTCCGACAGAAAAATAGAAAGAGTGGGAGGGGGAGAGGGGGAATCATAATTGAATTAGAGCGATTGCAAATTCCTTGACAACCTAAAGTTATTGCCCAATAAACCGAAATTAACTCCGGCACTGTAATTAATTGCGATACCATTTATGGGATTTATTACAGAATTTCATTGTTTTTGCGAGAAAAAAAAAAAATAATAAAGTTTAAAAATTGTACTTTTGTAATTTCCCTAATTGTTTCATTTTTCAAAATTAACGTCCTCCAAAAACCACCCTACTGTATATGCGAGAGGCCTGTGAGAAACTGAGCACTTGCTCTGCGGTAAACCGTGAGAAAATACTGTATAGGAACAAGATGAGTGAAACTAATTGTAGTCGATATTAGGTCAAACATTTAACATGGTCTGTTACGACCAATGGCTCTCAATACTCGCAGCTTCGAACTAGATTTCCAGTTACAAAAACGCCAAAATAATGATGCAACGTTGGTAGAACATCAACAACAATAATTATATGAACCACAATTTAATTACGCAGCGCCTTGCATAAACTTTGATCAGCTGGGAAATGATAAGTTTCTTCAATATTTATTTGCTACCATTAGATCTAGGTCATTTTGAATCTCGTTTTGTAAGTGATGCCCATCAACAAAAATATTAGTTAAAAAACTTTTTCCTAAGATGTTGGCACTCGTTTATTAATATCATTCGTTTAAAATCAAATTTCCTTAAAGTAGAAGTGTCGAAATCCTCCTCACAATTTTCTCAAGTGTCGCTTTACCTTGAATTAATATTACAAAAATTAAGTGGATACTTTCGTGAAGTCGATTTCCCGAGCGAATACTAATTACCATCAAAGTCTGTTCTCGGATCTTTCTTTTCTCCCATCTCCTTCGTTATCCATTAAGAGGGAGGGGGAGGGTAATTACGAGTCACATGACTATCCTACTATAGTATTGATATGTGGACCAGACACGAACGCGGCAGCGTTTTTATATATACTGTATATTAAGAGCTCGTCGGCCATTGATTGGCTAAATCCATCATAACATAACGAGATACCTGTCATATAGAAGCAAAAGTTCGAGAGCTTAATTTCGTCTCTTTACGCGCGCGGGTCCCTGTCCTAACCGATAGTAAAGGACGGTACATCCAAAACCAATACAAATAGCGGAGTTGCGCAATCACATTACAAATAAACCTAACGCCGTAAATACGCCCACTTCACGCTGAGACGCCAACTTCCACTCACATTCACCACGTTTGTTTTCTTATCTTGATGGTTCAAGAGTTGTGTTGGTTTTGGTGGGAGGAGAGAGATTTTTTTTTCTTTCTCTCGCTATCCTTTTCATTCCGGTAACGCCGGTTCACTCTCTCTCTCTCTGTGCCAAAATACGTGCGCTAAATAGGAGGAAGGCGGCGAAGTAAAGAATAGCATCATCCGAGGATGCCAAACTAAGATAGGTAATGAACTTCGAATGAGATGTGAAACAGACAATAAGGTTGGCCCCAAGGTTGTCATTAATCCGTAATAGCCAAACGAGAGAACCCAAAAGAAGAAGAAGAAGAAAAAAAGTGTTTAGATGATGGTTGGAGTTAGGGGAAATGGAAGAAGGGGTTAATACGTATACACGGTCTTCCACATGACCGGACTCAAATAGGATCTTTAGTCCGGCCGTTGGTGGAAGCAAAAGTGCGGCGACACAAAAATTTAGTAGGCGGTAGAGTAAGCTCTTTTTTTTTTTTTTCTATCTCTTACTACTATACTTTTATATAAACCTATCAGCCATAAAAGCGCAAACAAAGAAGAAGAAGAAAAAATACTAAAGTAAAATAAATAAATAAATAGAGAAGAAGAAAAAAAATAATATAAAAAGTCCAAACATTGCTATCACTCAAAAGTACATTGATGTACATGTATTTATTTTTATTTTACTCCCCCCCCCCCCCTCTGTCTCTTTTTTTCTTTATTTTATTTTATTTTAAGCGAAGAGATACTGGAAGTAGGAGGAGTGTGCGCCGTTCAAAAAACCGCCACTGTTTCATTTCGCTTTCGAAAACAAACGTTTCGCCAAACTTGCGGATATCCTGTTCATGTACGTGCGAGTGTACGTGCGTAGCCGAGTACTTCCAACAAAAACTATCTTACAGATAGAAAATATAGGCGATGGATATACGTATATAAACAAACCTGAGATTTTCCCCGGTCTTTTTTTTTTTGGTTCTTCCTTCTTCCATTTATTTATTTTTATTTTCTTTATGTGTATGAGTACGCGTGCGTGCTGGCGTAACGTTATGCTATATTCTAGTGGGTGTTTACCCAATTGGATTCTGTACTCGGTACCTATCTAAAACATGCATTTTTTGGTGAAATCAAAAATAACCGAGCGAACAAGCTAGTTTACGGCTGCGATGCTCATCGCTCGGTGAATTAAATGCCAGACGAATTCGTAAATCGCTGCGATATTATATAGGTAGTGCACGCACTTTTAACGTAGATCCTCTCTTCAACCTTGACGTGTACACACACACACAAGCTAAACTCGCGATTATCCGGGATAATGGAGGAAGTTCAAACCCAAAAGATTATCTTCCGGTTAATCATTACTAGTGTATTATCCAAATAATAGGTATAGCGTATTCACGCAAAGTAGATGATACGTATAGCAAAACGACGTTATTAACAGTACGGTATAATCATGAGTATAACGGAATGTTATGCAAGTTTAAGCTAAAACCGCCGGAAATTTCTATATACTGTACACGGTGTCCGTAAAAAATCGTCCTGCTGAATCCAGCAGCAGTCCAGCTTGATCCCTGCCTCCTGTATGCGTTTAACTTCCATGTTTATCTTGTGAAGTTGTATGCCCTTTCCTTGCATTACCCCCCATATTTTACTGAATTTATCACGGGGTTATTGAAGAAATGCGCCAACGTATGAACCATGCATGAAACGAATTCGATCAAGCTGAAATCAATGCAGAGCACAGTGTGAGTAGGATGCGTTTTACTTTTACTGCTTATTTTGAAGCCCAAGGAAAATATTAAAAACACAGAATAGAACAATTGAACGTTAAAAAAGTCCTTAACGTAGAATTTTTCCATGTATCATTCAAATATTTAGATTATTATAAGAATTTAATAGTACGTCAGTTGGGTGCTTTTTTTACGAACACCGTGTACTGTATAGTTAATCAATTTCAGCCCGATGTAATAAAGAACGAAAATTTAAAACGCAATTTTTAAAAGTTAAAATTTAAGAAGAAAGAAAAAAAATGTTTATTTATCTCGAACAGATAAAAATAAATGTAATAATAAAATGTTTAACTCAACCGCTAATTAACTAAATCGAAAAATAATTAACTACAACCTGTCAATTTCCTCAAAAATAAAAGGAGAGAGAAATTGAGGCTATAACAAGTGCGCGCGTGATTGATATTTTAATTAATTTCTTATTTAGAAATTCATTTTCGATATTTTTCCGTGTTATTAATAATTTGACAGTAAATATTCTTTCGTAATGATTTAATTTTCACGCGCGTGCACTGCTACCACTACTATTCGTTCACGTTACACGAAGCGTAATCAGGTTTTTCTATTGGGGGGAAGGAAGCAGTGAGGAGACGAAAACTCTTACAAATTCGTTAAAACGTCGTGTTCGGTTGAATGCAAAATTATATAATCTATACAAATTGGAAGTATTTAAACGAGTGAAATTATTCGACTACGTATAGGTCGGAAATATAATTTATTCAAGTCGTTGCCAAATAATAATAAAAAAAAAATAAATAAAATAAAATAATAAAAAAAAAATCGATTTAAATTTGTACACTTTTTTCTTTTTCTCCGAATTAAACATTCATACGGATAATACTTCATTTTACGCCAATCGCGTTTCGACAATTTCTATGTTCCTCGACACGTAGTACAAAAGATAATACGCTAAAGAAGATGACGATGAAGAAAAAAAAATTTTTTTCTTGAGAGAACAGAAAAATCTTTCTTTCTCTCCATCTCTATCTCTCGCTCTCTCTCAAAGTAAAAATAAGACGCCGTTCTTTGTAAATGCTCACATAAGCATCTAATTATTCTTTATAGTAGAGAACATAATGAAAAACCCCAAGCATCTTTCCTATCGGCATTTGTGGAAGTCAAACTCTTCTTTACTCCCACCCACTTTGCTTTTTTAATGCCCGAATTTTTTTTTTATTGGAATTGAGAAAGCAAAATAATTATAATAATAATAATAAAAATAGCATGTGGATGCAGCAAAAAGATGAGAGAGAGAAGAGAAAGGGACATGATAATAATAGTTTTGTGTACGACTAATCTGCAGGGAGAAGAAAGTTCTTTTATATCACGTGATTTTTTTTTATCGTAAGCCTATATTTATCGTTGATGTCATTAATATTTAATAACTTTGTGAAATAGCGTTTTGTTTTGTCTCCTTAGTCGCTGAATTGGAGAAATCTACGCCTTCGCTATGTCCCTAAACAAAACAACAACAAAAAAAAAATAATAAAAATAGAAAGTAAAAGCCGTGAATTGGAATCGACAGACGAAGCGCATTATTCTCCTGATGTCTACTTGTCTTTGAAAACTAATTTAATAAATTTAAGCTGTTTTTAATCGTATTTTTATAATACAGTAATAACAAATAGCCTTGAGATTCTTATTCCCATACCGTAACTTTATAGCCTACAAGTATAATTATTATAAAATTTACTTTTACTGTTTTTTTATATACGTCAACGAAATACACTAGTCAATTGAATTGATGTTAATTAGTTACAAATACAATTTTTAAGAATATTTTATTTTGGTATTTTTAAAAAATAAATATGAAATAAATATAGTATAACTAACTGTTACCGGAATTAATAAAACATTTTCCAGCAAATTAAAACCTGTTTTTCTTAAAATTTGCTTTTTGGCACATGTACTTGCATTTTATTTCTCGTTCTCAAATACAAAAATATACCGGTAGCTGAGAATTTAATGATAAACTAAAAGTTATAAAATTCCATGCTCAAATTTCCATGCTTAATCTATGTAGAACAAATTCGTAAAAACCGCAGTAACTATTAAGATAAATGCACTTTACTTTTGAAGTTCAAATATAAATAGAAGACGTCTATCTTGACTTCCTGCTTCACGATATAAATATTTAAGATGCCGTCGTTTCAAAAAAGGTTTTAAGTTCACCAAAAATGTTATAATCAAAAGTAATTAAAACCTAAATGCTTCTAAGATTGGTTCATATTCTGAAAGCAAACTTCCAAACCCAAAAAAAAAAATAATAATGTCTAATACAGTACTAGTAAATTGCGTTCCATTGTAGTGACTGCTCTCTATGTGGCGGCTGTAAAGTTGCGCCTACAGATACTATCCAAGCAGCTTTATTTACTTCCTTAATTAACATTATTTACAAAATACGTATTTAATTGCAACATATCCATTTTAATTTTCTCATAACGTAGAAATCAATTTGTAATACAGTAATATCATCAATTAGCTTCTAAAGAACGTTCAGTTTTCCTCAAATTAAATGTTAACTTAAAAATATACTTTTAAAACTATTGTACAGCTCAAACAGCAATAAAGCTTTTTTGTAAAGCAAAAAGCAATTTGAAATCAGCTTATTATTATTTGTTTTAGGTTAAAACGATTTTGTTTCTCTCTAACAGAGATTAAACATAGCATAATTCTTCAAATATTATACCGAAAAATATTTACCAATACAGCAGATCCAAATAATGATTGCTCATTTATTACGTTTTCAAAGCTGTGATTTCCCCCTGTTAAACGCATTCACTTGACATCCTTTACTAAAAAGTATCATTCACTTAACAATTGCTTTAATATTTATTCAGCAAATGATGTCAACAAAGATGGCATTTAATAGCTCAATATACATTGTTCGAGCATAAAAAAAAAATCACGCCTGTTTCTTATTTTTCGAATATTAATTTCGCCAGAGACACGGAATAAAAAATATTAACGACCTTTTACAACCCTCCAACTCTATCTCTCCCCCCCCCCCTCTCCTTCTCCCGCTGATTTAGTAAATGAGCTCGAAAACTAAGCAAGAACACGATTACGGTAAATAAGTGATGTAAATGCGCGTGCGCAATCTCTTAACTACCAAACACTTAATGTATTCTCAATGCAGCAGGAAGAAAGAAGAGGGAGAAAAAAAATATATATTTTTTTTTTACGCCCCACTTCACCCCGCTCAAAATTTATCTTTTATTTAGTGAATACCGGTATAATTTGCATACAAATACGTCTCATAATGTGGTAGCAGAGAGTGAAGTGCGCGCGGTGCCCGACTTTCTACACATGTTTTTGCTATGATACTGTCATCCGTTCCTCCTCTTCGTTTTTCAATCGGAAAAGAAGACAAAAAAAAAAAAAATAGAAGCGTGGTACGGTTATGCGTGTTGATGGGAGGAAGGAGAAAGGATGGAAAAAATCTTCTATTTTCCATCTTGTTTGATCACTTAATGAGAGTGAATAAAAGAAAGTTGCGAGCACACTTCACAAGCGTCGGGTGAAGCTGGGATGGCTCTTTTTTTTTTTTCCTTTTCTTTCTCTCCATCGTTCTTAGAAACTATAATAATATTGTAATAGAAGACCGTTAAACAGGGTTCTTATTGACTAAACAGAGAGAAACTTAAATGTGGTTAATGACGCCGACGTCACCGTGAGAAAGAGAGAGCTCGAGTGTCGCCGCCATTTGTAACTCTAATGGTGTTGACGCAAGTTAAATACAGGAAGATGAAGCGAAAGTAAAAGAGCGAAAAATCATCAACTTCGCATCCGTTAAAAATCTCTCGGAGTATCATCACTAGGAAAAAAGTGCGTGAGAGAGAAAGAGAAAAAAAAGCGTTAAAATTGAGTTCCATTCCTAATGTTCCATTATCTTTTCAAAAATAAAGTGAGGAAAGAAATTATGCAAATTAATGAGCGCTATCAAATTTAGTGACGAAAAGTCAGTCAAACATTAAATTTCCAGTTTGAAATACATGGGAACTTCATTTATTCCAACTTCGATAATCCGATTTGATAATTAATTTAAAAAAGATTTTTTTTTTCTATCCACAATTATTGTTTGTAGCATTTTTTTTTTTTATATACCTATATATTTTTTAGTTTCTAAGAAAAGATTATTTTTTTGATATTTGTGCCCTAGATACGCACTCAAAAATAAATAAAACGCAAAAAAGAAAAAAAAACAAATAACGATTTACCATACAAAATAATGCAAACTTCCAATAATTTCACAGCCACTTTTTTTTAAAACAATTTTACCTTTTAAAAAAAATTGCAAATAATGTAATAATAAAAATTTGGTTCGAATAAATAATTTTTTAAAATACACCATCATTTATGCAAACATTATAATAATTATTAAAGTTAAATTCAAGTCTTTAAGAACAACAATATAACCTCGTTTAAACCAAAATTTTTTGAATCGGGATTGGTAGGGTTTCAATCAATGAAACTAGTTTTGCTGTAAACGCAAAAGATTTGCTAGAACTATCTGCGCTTTCTGCAAACCTGTTTCCACCAAATCTTTTCTCACCAATTTTTTAAAAAGAAAGGAAAGCAAAGTTCTTTTTTTTTTTTTCGATTGAGACGCAAAGGTAATTTTAAAAAAAAAAAAAAAAAATCACTACTTTTCGGTATAAAAACTTTTGTTGAAACCGGTTTGCTGCAAATAACATAATTATGCCATAGATTCTTCAACAAAGAAGATTGGCTGAAACCGAAACGTGGAGCTAGCTAGTAACGCGAGCTAGTTACCGAAAAAAGCAAAGCTGCAGCACGACATTTATTAGTAGCTTACAGAGATTTAACAATAAAAATACGAGGATGCAAAGCGGAAAAAAATTCAAAGCGTTATCTGATTATAAATTAATACTCGGAGTATAAGACAATATGGTAGTATAAGACTTCAATTCTTTAGAGAGTTTTCGGTTTAGCTTTTTCCCTTGTTCTTATGCTTAAGTCTAATGCTTATGGCGTTCGAGTTTGAACTTTAGAATTTTATTTTACACAGATGTGAATAAAGAACAAAATTTCAAAGTCCACGATCGGACGCCATAAACAATAGACTTAAGCATAAGAACGAGGGAAAAAGCTAAACCGCAAACTCTCTATTAAAAAGCATTAAACAATATGCTTTATGCCAACATTTCACTCTATTAAAAAATTTCATCTCAAAAGCAAAAAACATTAGAAATTTTATACAAAATTATTGTACTCTCCATAGAGTTTAAAGATATGAAGTTTTTTTATTTAAAAAAAAATCCTATTTTATCCGCTTTAATTAAGTTCTCAGACTCACCCCTATGGTGCGGTTCCGCCTAACGCTTGTACCCAATTTAAAAAATACGTCATCGGAAAAAACCAAAAAAAAAAAGTGAACAAAACGTTAATATTTAATCGGTTGAACGCGAATATTGCATAAAATCTTCGTTTGACGAAATCCGCATTTAGTGCGTTTTAATCTATTCGGTGCAGATTTTATTTGTTTTAATTTTTACGACTGCGCGTTAAACGCGTCGTCTGCAACGTTAGCAAGATTAGATGGCTGGATTTAATTGTTAGAAACTCGTTACATATTCAACTCGCCACGGATTTGTAGACGTAAATTGCATAAATGCATCTCACACCATCACCACCGCGCAAAAATTTCATCTGTTTACAAATATACACATACATGTCATATATAAAGCAATAGAGCTATATATAGTTCGAAAATATTCGCGTGCACGTACATTAGTAGGTGAAATGCCGCATTGAATGTAGATCGGGAGAAAGAAAGAAAAAAAAAATAAATAAATAAACCAGATGCATAGTGTTGCTGGCACTTGCAATTGCGGGTTTGTGACAAAGAGTTTTCGTGTCTTTTTAGACGCCTTTTCCTTATTTTGTCAACCGGTAATTTTGCCATAGAAATGCCAAATGCGTTTTTTACGACGAAATGTCCGATTGAATAGTTCTTCGAAATAGCCTTAAAAGTAGTTGTTCGCCGACGTAAAATCCTAATCCATTCTCGGAAGAAGCTTGACGTTTTAGTAATAACGTGTTAAAAAGCCGTCAATAGCTTTGAGAATAAAATACCCTCGTTTAACAAGTAAAACGCCTTACGTTTCGGCTTCAAACTTTCGAAATTTACGCCAAAAAAAAAAGCAACAATTTGAAAATAATTATTTGCTACTTCAATCCAATTTCAGCTAAAGCTTTTTTTAAATAAAAAAAAAAAAAACACAAAAAAAAATAATACCGGTATAAGAAGAACTCTATTCGAAAGCTTCAGAATACTTATTTCAATTTTTATGTAATTGTTAATCTCATATGAAATTCATTAAAATTCCAAAGCAAATCCTTAAAAAAAATAAAATACCGTACTAATAAACTAATATTAAAAACGGTGCATGTGTAAAAACAAAGTTATTGAAAACCCCAAATAAAATGAGAGATTGCAACACTATGTGCATTTGAAATACTGCAATAAAAAAAAAATTTGAATTCCAAGACGCGCCTGTATAACATCTTCAAGAAACAGGTGCGTCTTAGAATACAAGGTTTTATCATTTTTGCCCACTCTCTGTTTCTATACCATAGACGGTACCACATTTGTTTCCACGTGTGCCTTTAAGGTTGACCGTTTTCTTAATATTGAACTCAGTGATAAAATTAATGTCATCAAAAAACTGCATTATGAAGCTGCATTAGAGGTAAAATTCTATACTGTATTATATTATACAGTACTGTTAAATAAAAATCGCCTTCAGATACAGGCTCATACAGCATATTTAAATGGTTTTTTTTCATGTCCCAACTAGGTAAGTAAAGGGTGCGTTAGAATCCATATTTTATGGTTTTATAAAACTAAATTTTAACAAAAATTCGTTTATAAAGTTCATTAGGGTACAGTATTTTTGAAAATTAAATAAAATTCAAAACAATTGCTAGTCCATTGAAAAATATAGAGATGTAAATGCATATTAAATTTTAAGATAAATGATTTTCCCCTCGTTCTAATAATTAAATTATATTGCAAAAATAAATAAACAAATCTTAAGCAAGTCAAAATATTTCCAACTTTATAACTCAATTAGAAAAAAAAAATAAATAATCAGGCAAAATAATACAGCCCAATTTTAACAAATATTTTCAATTAACACTCGTGAAAATCCAATTAAACTCAGCAAACAAACTTCTTAAACACTAAAAATTTCATTGTCTTTTCTTAAACTTCTTAACCCGCGCAAACTAAAAACCCAAAAAAAAAAAATAATAATAATAATACTACTACTACGTGTACATAAATTATATTAAAATTAACTAGATTCAGGTTAACATACGTAGATAAAAATTAACTCAATTAGCCGATGTACAGATAAGTTTTACGAGCTGTGAAATAGCAATTTCTTTCGATATTTACAAACGTTTATGGCAGGCTTCGATGTTTCAATTTGCCGAAGGTGTCTAATTAGAGGAGTTGGGTGGGCGGAAATGACAGTAAAGAGAAATTGTTATGGCAAAGAGACACGGTGTTTACTCTAGATTATCCAATCTCAAATTTATGATTAAAGTCGAAGCTTTTAAACAAAGAACGTGGAAGTAGTAGTAAAGCGAGAGAGCGACGATGTATAGAGAACTTGCGCGCGCGCGAGAGCTCCGATGATTCAAATCGATATATCGTTGGGAAAAACAGAGAGAAAGTGAAAGAGAGAGCGAGAGAGATCGATAAATTTTGCATAAAGATAATAAGAGAATCCGAATGAAAAATTAAGTTAGCTCGCAAATAAATTGCACCTCGCTTGTCACTTATTTAATAAACACGAAAAAACGAAAAAAAAAAAAAAAAAGAGTGAAAAGCGTCAAATGTTTTGATTATTTATTTGGATCAATTCCCAATCACAAAGCCTAGAGAACCGAGATAGCGGTACCGTAACACGTGCCTTACCTCTCGTTCCGTGTATATAAACATCACGTCACGTGTCTTATTTCTCTCCAACCTCATCACTCCCCCCTACCCCGCAGATAAAAAAAAATATATATATATTTTTTCTTTTTCGTTTTTTTTTTTCTCTTTCCGTTATTTCATTCTTACAACTACTTTTCGTGCTCTACTGTCATTTGCTGATAAATCGTGTTTGTTGTTTAATTTACCGCGAGCTTTCTTTGATCCGCTGGGACCGCAACTAAATTTACTCTTCCTGCTGCCGCGCCGTGGAGAAAAGCGGCACGGCATTTTCATCCTAACTTCCGCTTTTCTCAACGGTCATGGGAGAGCGGAAGATAGGAAGAAAACGAAAAAAACAAATAAAACTAGAGGGGAAGAAGAAAAAGTAAAAAAAAAAAAAAAATCACAACACGGTCAATTCTCTTGTTTACGTCAAGTAAAGCAATTATTTTTTTTCGTGCTTTATTTTGTCGTTTTTCAGATGCTTGTTGAGAGTGTGGGAGTGAAAGATGTGTAGAGAAATCGGATTGGAAGAAGAGTGAGAGAGAGAGAAAATAGACGTGGGGGGGGGGGGGGGATAACAATGAAAGACGTCATCGAAAATTTAATCTCGATCGCTCAAGTGAACTCTTAAGACTCGAAACGTGTTACACTTCCATCTCTCTCTCTCTCTCTTATTATTTCGTAATTTACTTCTGATTTCATCGACCGATAACTAACATTATTTTTCGTCGCCGAGAGATAAATAACGAAAATTCCCCAAGATTTTAAAAGCGGGCGGTGGAATTTGTGGCTGAATTTATCATTAAAATCATTTCAACAACAATTTCACAATTGTTACGTCGTTATAATTCAATTGCCGAGTAAATATACTTTGAAAGTGCCTCCTTGTTCGATGGCAATCACTCAATACACGAAGCACTCGAAGATACATTAAATTACCGACTGTCATCTTAAAATGATAAGTAAATAATTTAAAAAAAAAAAAAAAGAAAAATACAAAATGTCAACACAAAATAATAATTACTAAATTAATTGATATTAAATAAATAATAAGAAAATATATTTCAAAAAATACTACAGTATTTGCACTTGAGCAAAACGTTTCCAAAATCTAAAGAAAAAGTTACTGAACTCTGATAAACATCATTTAAATTCACTAAAAAAAAAAACATTACAAATAATCATTAAATTTAGACTTGTATACATAGTATAATATACGTACATGTATACCGATTAATAAAATTAAGCGAGGTATACTTTAACATGAGAAGTAAATACCAAAATTGTTATTGAGACTAAAGCTATTTTAATATACGGTACTTTAATACTAGTATCTATTATTTACTTTAAAGTTAATTTTTTTGTGAATCCCGTGTAAACCTGATACAGATCATTACCGGTAATAGTAAATAATAGTTTCCAACTACATGTAGTACAAAGCATTAATCGTTCAAAAATATTGTTATTCTTGTCGTATTAAAATATAGTCTCAATAACATAATTGTTTTGGTATGCATTTCTCATGTTAAAGTATAATTCGCTTTTTTTTCCGTAGACCGAGTATAATAAATTATTATTAAACTGCATTGAAATTTACGCATTATTGACGTTGGTTTTGTCAAAGTTTAATTATCGATCAAAGTAAAAATAACATTTGTTTTACTTCAAAATTATCGGCATTTGCATCGCGGCACGCGAAGAAGAATTTCTTCCGAGCAAATAAAAGCGTTAGAAAAAATGTAGCAAGGAAATTGTGAGTCGTTGATAGGAATGTCGAAAGGGCTATTTGTGGCCGATTTCATGACCAATTCACCAACGTTAATTATTTAAACGAGGGGTTCATTAGACGTTGACTTGAAAAAGATGTTTACAACGAGCGTTATTAACGCGTCAACGGCCGATCGTCGTCTAATTGCAGTCTTGTTACGGTAGTTGTCGTCGATAAAGGGATATAGAAAAAGAGAAAAATAATTGAAAAGCAAGAAGGGGATAGTTTTTCAAATTTAACTACGCCTCTCGCGTTGCCGACAATGAATTGCCGGAGGTCTCATTTAGTCATGAGCCGTTAACGACGTAATTGACATCAAATTGGGTTGACAATTTGAAAACAAAAGCTAATTTTTATTGCGACTTACAAAAATAATTAATCAAAAAAAAAAAAAAAAATTCTTGTTAATTTTAATGAAGGTTACATTACAACGGACGAGAACAACAACAATCTTTAATTCAGTTTTATACTCTTTAGTATCTTCATAAAACTTAATTTTAAATTATTTTATACGAGCAATTTATAATAATAATAAAAAAATGTGGATTTCTTCAAGTACCGGTACCGATACTTCGATTCTATTGCTTGGTTTAGACGGGTGAGTGACGAAAGCTTACGATGGCCCTGAGAAGGCACCGAAAGACGATGATTGTGCTTGGTTTAGGCCGGTCGAGTAGCGAAGTAAAAAAAAAAAAGCACAGTCACTTGACCCGTCTAAACGGTATAGCAAGCGGCGAGTCCGAGTCGCCGGTGGAATATTTTGGCGAGTAAAGTGAAAAGGAGAGTTTGCCCTGTCTGATATTTTCGCGAAAAATGTTGGCGATTTTTATGGTAAACATTAAATTTGTTGCACTGCGTAAGTGCAAAAACGTCGTTTCAAAACTTCGTTTAAACGCCATTTCTAGAGAAAAAAAAAAAAAGCAAGTAGAGTGACGAATCGAGCTGTAAGTCGAGTAACTACTCGACACAAAATTAATTAATACCTATATAACATTTCTTCAATAATACTATTGTCACCAAGACATGAAAAATCCATTCCAAATCTGACCCTACCAAAAAAAGTCATAAATTGGCGTCGCAGCTCTTTAATTCAATTCAACCGAGTTGAAAATGAAATATTGGCAGCTATTAATTGATCAAAAAACACTTTTACTTTCTATTCCCCTTTATTTTTCACGTTTTGCTTTTTTGATTTATTGAACTTCTCTTTAAAAGACATAACATCAGCAAGCCATCGAATCGAGAGAATTCGAGATGAAGGAAAGGAGTGAGAGAAGGAAAAAAAAAAGAATGAACGGAGAGAGAAAAACATTTTTGCGTGTCCTTTGCAAAATTAATGACCTACGTCGAATCTCTTTTTTTCACGCATTATTGAAACTGGAGGAAAAAAGAAAAAGCAAAGCATCAAATATATTAGCGAATTTCGGAGAAGATGAAATCTACCATCTTGTGGCCAATTTCACCGTTACCGTTTCGCCTGTCTTGTAAAATCTGGCCAGCCTGGCGATACAATGATTTTTGACATTTATAACCCGGTAATTAATATCTAGGATAGAGATCCCCGACAAAAACATATCCACAGCAGCACTAATATTAAATTCTACGTATCGGAACAGAGAAAGAAGCCAGGGAAAAGAAGAAAAAAAAAAATAAACTTCCCCTCCCCAATCTCTCTCGCTCGCTATAATATCTTTCCCCGCCATTCCTATCGTGGTCTATCGATTTGTGTAAACGCTATCCGTCGTAATGACGACATCGAGCGATCTTCACGTTTGCTTTTACGCTTCTCTTCAACTCTTTCCCTCGCACTTGTTTAAGAATTAATGCTCTCTGCTCTTCCTCATCCCCCCTCCTCCTCCTTTTCCATCTTTTTCTCCGTGCAAAAACAAAAGACCTTAAAGGTACATCTTTATTTTTAGACCTTCCACGCGTACACGTGCGTATAGTAAAAGAGTGCGAGTTATAAGAAGGCAAAGCATAGAGCGAGAGACCAATTCCATCATTATTTAATGGCGCATTACCAAGCATTCACCTTCTTATCGCTCTCTTCAAAGATCTTCAGTGATGATGCAGCACGTAAAAAGAAATTCTACTGCTGGTCCTATACCTATAAGGCTATAAGCATTCACTCCCACATCACTCGCTCTCTTTCTCTCTCACCTTCACTGTCTCAAGTAGAGCAAAACGAAGAGCATCAGCAAACACACCGTGAGCAAAAGCTCTATACTCGGTACATTATTGAAATTGGAGTTGCCCATAAAACTCTTTGCATCTGCCTCACAAAACTTTCTCCTAATGATTTTTATTATTTAACTGTTGGGAAAGCTTTCTAATTTATTAACGTTTCAATTAAGGTGAAAGAGTAAAGATAGAAAGATGATGAACTTTTATTAACCTCGATCACACGCGCGCTATCTTTTTGACCACGATTACCCATTCAAAAAAGAAAAAAAAAATACCAATGTGTGTACAGGGTGACACACCATTCAACGAACCTCATTGATACCTATAATACCTTGATATACGGCGTTTTACTATAGCGGCTTTTATTATTTATGGCACTGTTTCGATTTGCGGCCCGTTTAACTTCAAAAAAAAAAAAAATTAACCAATTGACTTTTATTTCCTAATTTGTATTTTAATTGTCGGCTGTTATTTCTTTTTATAGATTTAATCAAAGTTCAAATTATTAGATACACAGCCGGTTTTTTTTTTTTAAATAAAAAACAACCTCAAAAAATCCGATTTGACGAAACCTAATTTATGATAGGATTTATCGCCTCGTTCCGTAATAATTTCTCAAAATACAAAATTATTACAATTACGGTGACATTATTCGAGGCTTATTATTCGCAAAATCTGTTTTTCATAAATCTTTTAAAACAATACTAATCTTGATTTACGATGTTGCTTTTTTGTTTTTTCGCATAAATTTTCGAAAATTAAACTTAACCTATAATAAAAAGCATAGATAGAGCTACTAATGGGGATGGCATAAATTTAACGGAATTTACAAAGAGCGATAATAACGTCACTTTCTTAAAGTAATTATTAGATGTTTAAGATCTTCACCGTTGTCAATTAATCTTCAAACTTTTTTATTTTTCGATAAATCTTCTTTTAAATAAAATAAAAGAAAAAATGAAAAAGAAAAAAACAATTTTCGAAAATATAAAAATTTAATAGAAAAGGAAAATGCGGTCTGCAGTGCAGATGCGTCGTGTAATATTTTTATTGAGTTTATTTTATTTTCGAAAATCAGATAAAATTCTAATAAAAATCTCTTAATGCTATATAAATAACTTTTTATTTAGTTTTGCGACGAGAAAGATAGAGGGGCGGCGCGTTTGTTTATTTTTACTTATGTTATATATTTTTTTCTGTGTGTGTGTATGTGTTTGTGGGAGGTGTAGCAATTCCTGCTGTTTTATTGGCTCTTTTAATAAACTTTGATTCTTTTCTCCGAATCTAAAGAGTTTATTTATTTATTTGTTTCAGGTCACCTCTTTTAATTTCCGTTTGTCAATCGAATTGCAATTTATATGAAAAGCGTGCGAAGTTTTCTTAATGCGGATTCCATGTGCCAAAAAAAAAAAAAATCCTAATAAAACCAATCTTCCTACTCCCCCAACTCTCTCCTATTCTCTCAAATCATATTTTCACTTACTAAATTCGATCGTGATTAGAGTTCTGACAGTTGTTTTTCCTTTTATTTGTTTTAGACACCGTACCATTTTCAAACTCATTTTTTCCTTTTTTGAGATTAAATAACAATTCAATATTAACTTGGTAAATTTTAAATGAAATGATTTTACAAGCAAATCATTTTTTAAATTATAATCGGTAGGTTTGGTTACACCGTTAACCGCATTTTGAATTATAGGGTAATGTGAATTGCATAAAATTCAATTTTTTAAACACTGTTATTCAGATAAAATTAATAATCGGGAGAATCTCAGTTTCAAATTATGGTCAATTAGAAAATGATTTCCGTTATCTATGATCTATCCATTAGTCTCATGAAGCCGGTCACTCTACCCTACTTTTAAATAATTTTTGACTGCCTGATTTACATCACGGCATGCTTTTAGCCCAACCCACAACAACGCACGAGTTCATCACCAATATTGCTTCATTTAGATCAATGAACGCTTAAAGCCATTGAGGATTCTAAAAATCCATTGAAAGACGCTTCAAAACAAGTCCATTATAAAAAGGTCGCTGAAAAAGTCAATAAAATGATTTCTAATTTTTGAATTTATATCTATGCCCTTTTGAGAACACGTTTAAAAACCGATAAGCGATCGAGGCTCTTTTCTTCATTTATCCCGGCAATGCTTAGTCGCACCAAGCTTAATGCGCATTTTTACATGTACCGTAAATTAAAACAACATTTCAAAGCACCCCTCCTTTTTAAAATAACTTGTCATCGCGGAGGAGCCTATAAAAATGACCGAAGAGGAAAGAGAAAAAAACTAATTAAATATTTGTGTTCATTTAAACGCAAAACGATCAGAAGTACGAGAGAGGTCTCTGCTACGCTGACCTCTATTACCGGGCGCACTAGGACCAGTAAAAAGCATGGCAAAATAAATGCGAAAAAGAGCCGCGATCGATTTTATCCGCAAAAATAAAACCTGCATTTTTAAACTCCCCAAAGTCTCAAAGAAAAATAACTAAATCAAATAATTGTGTTTACATTTTACCATCAAAATGTATCTCTTCATACTTGGCATTCGACAAAATTTTACTCCTGAGTTTATTTAATTTTCTCCTCGTCTTTCTTTCTTTCTTTTAACCATCAACCTTAGCTTCATCACTCACTCCCCCACCACTCGCTCACTCACTCCGCTATCCTTTTCCGCTTCTGGATGCAATCAACGCTACGTGGCCCACGGTCATTTTAATCTTTCCTTGTTTGTTTGTTTACTCAAAGACTAGATTTAAATGTTGTCCATCCATCTATTCACACGAGGATTGTTAATTATCAACGCAAACGCAATTATAACGTTTAACAAACAAAAAAAGAAAGAAAGACGAAAAAAAAAGTAGTCTTTTGTTTATCCAAGCCGGCATAAATTACTGGGAACAAAACTTGAAACGTCAGATGTTTAATTCATAAACCAATAGAGCTCGCGCCTTGTTTATTATTTCGCATCCAATTGGTTTGGTCAGAAAAAAAAAACAACGAGTAGGCTACGCTTAGTTCTCTCCCAAAACCCATTTACACCATCGCCACACTCGTGAACAGGTAAAAAAAAGTAAAATAGGCCATACCGGTACACACAAAAAAAAAAAAAAACGAGAAAAATAGTCGATTATCGGTAGGCGCTACCTGTCAATTACTTTCAACGATGTCTTTCGATTACGATAAATGAAGGAAGAAGAAGTGTGGCGGTGGGCGGAGTGCTAACTATCGCTATTTCAATCGCAATAACATCTCATTCCAATTTATTTCAATGGTCAATATGTTTCCATTCATTCCTATGTTCTACCCTCCTCCAACTCCTGGTTCCCTCTCTCTCGCCCGCGTCTATTGTTCACGTCTGTTCATTATTAAGAAAGCGGAGTTTTTCTTTCTTTCTCTATCTATTTCTCTCCCCACATCTTTTTATTTTCTCCTTCCTCCCACGGATCTATCCTACGCAACCCATATCAAAGTGCTAATATCCATGTTACCTGTCGTATCAACATCGTAGTTGATTGTATTTCGTTATTGACGTGAGATGTGACGTTGTTACATGGAACACTTCTTTCTCTAACATCGCACCCGGATATATTTACTATAGAGACAGATGAACAAAAGTTTAATACTTGATGCGCAATTTCCCCGTGAAAAATCAACAAGTGATCAATAACTTGCCCTCCTTCCCCCACCTCCTCTTGTACTTTCAAACGACAACGGTAGGAGGAGATCAACTGATTGTCCGAAAAAAATAATAATGCGTTAAAATGAAATCCACGCCTTTATTCGTTAACCTAATTGAGATGAGACAAATAAAAAAAACCTCGCAGCAATCTATATTGTCATTTTGTATTTAAAAATGATCAATTTTTAAACTTAGGGAAAAAAAAAAAAATTTAAAAACCAAATAATCGATAAAGCAATAAATGGTAAGTTATTCACAATAACAGAGTTTAAAACTAATCGAAAGTAAAAAATAATAATAAAAATAAAAAACTCATATACAAATGGTTGGAAACCCAGGTTGCTATAAATGCAATATTCAAAATAACATTGTTGTTAATTCCAATAATAATACTGTATTCAATAAAAACTATTGGTCACGATGCTTATTCCATATTCCTATCAAAGTAGACAATAATTCTTTTGTTCAATAAATAATACCAAACTTACTAGTCGCGAAACTTTACAATCTATTGTATAGGATTCCCATCAATTGCTAGTAAAGTCAATTTAACTTTAAAAAATCAAAAAATAGCAGAATTGCGCTTACTTTATCGTTTCACAAATTCAATCATGAACGAAAGTTTTCAATTTAATTCTACAGTAACAATTTAATTTCACAGTTGAAATAGAAAACTTTAATAATAAAAATACAGTAGTTACATGTTCAAGTAATGCACAAATTTCTCAAATTGTAAAATCCTTTCGCGTTAAAAAAAAAAAATGAATAAAAAAAATCTTTACAAATCGTCAACATTGCTTTTGTAGCGTAAATAACAGTATTTCCATTCTCCCGCAACCACTATCTTATCAATATACCGTTCAGTACCGTGTACCTTCAGCACATGTCACGTCGTCTTGCAATCCAATATGGCCCCAAAAGAACTTTTTCCCTCGACTGGATGGATAGGGGTGAAAATATAATATAACACGGGTTAAAGCCGCAGCAAAAACCAGCAAATAAATTGCCGTAGGAGGTAAATTCGCACGTAAGCAATGCGCGGTGCCGTGTTCCCTCCAGTTCAAACTATTCTTGCCAACATTTATTGAAAGGGGTTTGTGCTTTCTTTCTCTCTCTCTTCGCCACTTTCTTACTAAGAAAACTTGGTAGAATGACGCCATCACGTTTGTTGAATAGCCCTCGATTTCCTTTCGATTTCTCTTTTTTTTTTCTCCCCTAAAGTAAGTGTGCATTTATTTCTGGTTTGTCTTATCTTCTCTCTTTTTTTTCTATTCTTTGTCTACGGAAGTAGTGATTCCACAAAACTCGTGCATTCGCTTTAGGAAAAATAAAGGAAAATAACTACGAGTAATAATCTTTCAATATGGAAATCGACGAAATGCATTATTTATTCAAATAGATTTAAGAAAGAGATGTGTGCAAGTGCTTCTGTCGGATGTTAGAAGAATTTCTGATCCCATTTTAGAAGCTCATGTTTACCTTTACTGCTGACGTCAACAATCAATAAGATAATAAGTTTTCCTATCTTCCACCTCTTTCCTCCCCCCACCTTCTTCTTACATTTATAATTTTGAGAAATAAATTTTAGTTCCTGTAACTACAGTATTAAATTTTAAAAAACCGATAATGAATGTATTAAAAAATAATTATAAACTAAATTTTATGAAATTTAAATTGAATAAATTTTTGTCGCGCCAAACATCCGTTCCGCCTCCTCCCGTTGAAAAACCATTTCCTTCAAAACAGCAATTTTATTCATTGCAAATTGATCCAAATAAATATGTCATTCAAGATGAATGACCAAATAATAAAAATAAAAATACGCTATCAAAAATTTTAAACTCCGTAGAAACTAAATATGATTTTTTGACAATAAAACAATTGATCAAAAAGAAACCAAACTGGTGCAGCTAGTCTATTCAAAACAAGCGTATTTCACATTTTGTAATCTATTCTTTATGTCCGTTTAACTCGTTCGCGAGTCAAGTGCATTTGGTGGCTTCGTAGTATTGCATTTCGGAAATTGCATTAAGTTATATTGGCGGGCAAATTGGCAGAACCCTCTTCATTTTTACTGTAATTTTTTTTATGTACAGTATATACTTGTATATTGAAAAGATCATTTCAAATCGAAAAAGCCATAAATGTTGACCGAAACACATTTACAAATTCTATTAAAACCGATAATGTTCGTAAAAAATAAAAAAAAGAAATATTCTATTGCTCAACAATAATTCCAATAATACATTTTTTCCGTTTTTTTTCACTCGTATTTTGATCAATAGAACTTCCACCTGCTATTATCATTTTTCTTTTATTCTATTCCCTAAGCTATTATTTTTTTTAAATAATAATAATAATAATGCCTTAACACTGCATTCACCAATTCACCTGCACTTAATCGAGCTCAATTACTAAATATCAAAAATAAAAATTCAATAACTTAATCGTAATCGAAAACAAAACTTGGTTCTTAAAAGGCATTATAAGAACAGCTTAAGAAATATCAATACGAAAACTATACGGTAGTAGAATCTAGTAGATTCAACGACGGGCGTGATGATTTTAGACCTCTACAACGGTACCGATACACCCCAACCCTTCGATCGCAATAATTGATCGCCGATTTTGACGGCCGACACAGTCGATCTCAAAATTTAATACCTTATAATGTTACTACTAATTGCCAAAAAATAAGGAAGCCTATATTTAGCATCTATTTCACCATTTTTTGTATGGAGTGATGCTGAAACTTCACAAAAACTAGGTACATCTTCGGGACGAATCTAATATAAAATTGTTCATCGACTACAAAAAGTTGGAGACCACATGCTCCATAATAATAATCTAAGAGAAGAAACATTCCATCATTTGACCAAGACAAGTGAAGCAGCATTCCCCCCACCCATGGTCTCTTCCAGGAAACATATTACATATATAAATCCATTTTCATTTTATTTAACCTCACTAAATCCAAACCTCGATAATACGAAAATTACATTATATTATCGAAGAAATGTTTCCTCTTCCTTCGAAATTCGAAATATCGAGGTTTCTATCTAGCCGAATAGAAAAGAAAAGTGTCGCAATTAAACGTCGATCGCGCATGCGCCGTTGCACAGAAATCTGATCAAGTCTTTTTTTATTGTGCTTGCGTTAGTGATTCGCGTACAGAATTAACGATGCAAATTACGTATCGTATATGGGGCTGAGCAATTTGGAAGTTGTGTGTAAGATTGGATGATGCGGGTATGGATTTTAGGTGAAACCTAGTCTACAGCCTTCGTAGTAACCTAGAAAAGAGGAGAGCCCATGCGTGAAATAATTACAAAACTGTGAGTAGAGTTCACTTTATCAATATTTGTTCACTATTAAAAAAAAAAATTGTATATGAAAGTGTTCTTACATTGTGCTCTAATGTTTAAGAGATCTTTGCGCAACGACATCTAGATACATCGCTAAATTCATATCAAAAGCATATCCGACTAATATTTTTTATGCATTTTCTCAAATTTATTTTTCTTCTTCTTCCAGAGAAAAAAAAATAATTAAGATACGGTAAATACACCCCCCTTCTTGATAAAATAAAATAAAAAACCCCCGGAACCACACACCTTGTATAATCCACGTCTCCAAGTTGTACGAGCAAGAGAATAATATACACGTAGTATGCGGTATGCTACATAAGCACTCGGAAGCGAAATTGGAGTTGTGGAAGATTACATTAGATCAATGAACCTGAGTGAAGACGAGAGAAAACTGGATAATCAAATTATTGAAGATGGTAGATACATAATCGCAACATGGTAAAAAGATCTACGTCGAGTGGAGTGAAGCCGACTCCGCTTTTTACTCTCCCCTCCTTTTCCGTCTATCCCATTAAGTCTTCGCCGAAAATTTATTTAAAGAGATTTGATTTTTTGACCTCGCTCATCTTTTAACCTTTAAGAATTAGTGCGTGAACTAACATTTACATGAGTGTGTATTGGCGCGCCGCGCGTAGGAAAGATATACGGTATAATCTCCATCAGCGTTGGTTTAAGCCCGTTATTTATTTTTTTTTTAACGGGGCATTTTTCTTTAACACTATTTTTACTACTTGTTTAGTTAACGGCGTTATCAATCATCAGATTTTTATCAAGCTGCCAAGTACACGGTGTCATCTTCAACAGCTGTTGTTGTGATGGAAAAGGAAATTGGCGCGGCGCGCGTCGACATTCTCCCCCCTCCTTTTCTTACTCCTTTTGGTCAAACTATCGAACGGGGGTTTGAGTTAGGAAATGATGATGAGATACGAGCCCATTCAAACATGCTAATTCTTCTTTTGGGGAAACAGATTTTTATCTCCAATTTCATTAAAGATTTTTCCTCCGCTTACTAATTAATTGTACGCTAATTGCGTGTAGTACTTTTTTTTATATTACATTAAGACTTCTATACTGTACTCGTATAAACAAAATCAGCGAATAAATTTCCTCGATTTTTTTTTTATGGAATTTTATAAATTTATCAGACTTCAAACTACAGTACTTTCTTTAAAAAAATAAACGTTCATTTTCTTTTAAACAAATTTAAAAAATCTGGGGTTATGTTTATTTTTTAAAGTTTTTTTTTTCTTTTTGGTTGTTTATTTTCTGCTTATTTGCCTGAATGGTGCCAATAATTATTAATAATAAATAAAAAATAAACAAACTTTTTTCCCCCCACCTTTTTTATTTCCTTATTTTTTATGATACTTTATGTACTAAAAATTTCGTGATAATAATTTAATATTACAAAAGCAAAAACCCTTTCATTCACAACTTCCACAAAAACAAATTGTTGCGCCATACTGAGATTTTTTTTTTTCTTTCTACAGTACCGATAATCGCGACCTGAACATTTTTAATGTAATTCTTTTCTTAAATATAAGGGTAACTTTTCTTAAATACATTCAGACATCCCTTTTGAGACTTTCCTACCCCCCAAAAAAAAACAACCAGGATGCAAAGTGAATAACAAATTACCACGTAAAGCGCTATGGAAATTACACTCAGGAATATAATTTTAAAAAAACTAAAAGCATTATTAAAAATTTCTTTTCAAAATTTCAGCTTTTTTTCTTTTATAAAAGCTATTCAAATTTATCACAATTATAATAATCGTAGCCAAAAAAAAGTATATATTTATATATATACAGGGTGATTCTAAAGGTTATGCTCAAACTGAAGGGGTAGGTAGAGGAGTATAAAATAAACAACTTTCAATCAGAAAAAAAATGGAATT
>JAQGAZ010000412.1:0-64159 GCA_034692225.1 Polydesmus complanatus | reverse complement strand
CCTAAATAACTTTTGAAATCGATGAGATATCGACCAACGGACAACGGCATCGTGTTCCTGAGCTCATTTTACATCTATAAAGTCACTTTTAAACCCATATAAGCTCAAGCTTATAATAAAAACGTACAATTTTTAAAGCATTTACCAAAAAATTGAAGTATAAAGCAGAATTAGACAACAATAATTACTAAGCTATACAAGTGCGATTAGTTCATAATAAAAATAAATTCCAACTTACTTTTAAGATGATTAACAAGTGGACGAATTGAGGGCGGTTGTCCTGGAGTGAGAGCTCAACGTTTTTTCTCGGTGAAAGGAGAGCCGAATAACAAGTCTTGGAACGCACTTTCAGAGATAAATAATATGTAAGAGGGTTTTTTCGATCTAAAAATGATGTCACTCGTCCACTTTTTGCAACTTGCGAACTCCACCGTGGAAGTTTTTAAAGAACACTTTTCCAGTTATACACTCGCGATATTAATAAACTGGATGTTCCTTTCAAAAAAAACTCACACAAAGCAAGCTTCCTACACACTGCACCTGCCGTTTTTAAAAATAAATCTTTTTTTGGAATCCCTAAAAAAGTCAAATACGGTACCGGTTGAAAGTAAATTTAGGAAATGTGTTTAAAAATTCTGTTATATTTACTTTTAATCTTTTAAATTCACTTGCTGCATGGGTGTGGAGCTAGAACCTGAAAAAAGTAATCTTCTTCTTTTTGAAACCACTAAAAAAGTCAAATAAAAATTAAAATTTAGAAAACGTTCTTAAAAATTCTGTTATATTTACCATTAATCTTCTATATGAAAGAAAATGTGCTAAATTTATACAATATAATTAAAATCAATGACAATAAAAAAAGACTTATAGCATTTTAATTCCCCGAAATGTAATCAATATTTAATGTTTTCAAAACACTAAACCCTTGTTCACACGAGCGACTTTTGTTGCAGCAACTTTCCCGAAATGGTCGCGCGATAAAAATAGGTGTTCACACCTATAGGTGTTACCTCCTCTGTCGCGTACAAGTTGCTTGCCCAACGTAATTAAAATCAATGGCAATAAAAAGACTTACAGCATTTTAATTATACTGTAATTATACTGAATGAGAATAACGATAGTTGCCACCGATTCTGAGGGGTTGTGGCCGCCATCTTGACAAAATGGCACACAAAATCGCTTTTTCTTTATTTTCTCGCTTATTATACATTTTAGCGCAAACTAACATCTGACCTAAATTAATCCTTTGGCCACCATCTACAAAAAAAGGTTAAAATGATTTTTGTCCTAGCTGTTACCATTTAGGCGCGAGAGTAACATTTGTTCCAGCCATCATTCACAGACTTCTCCATAGTTGCTCCACTTTGCTCAAAGTCAAAAGTCACAAATTTGTTAATCCCCTCCCCCCCTAAGAGCGTGGCGTCATTTGTGTGCGGCCTCCTTTATAATATTATTAGTTAATCATTTGTGCAATAAATTGGAATTTGTACTATCGACGGAACTACTATACAGTATTGGATCTATTTAATGCTAAATGATGGTTTATTTGAAATAGGTCACTCTGTATCAGTGTCAAAGTTCAAAGTGGAGGTCGTAATAGGTTTTTTTTTTTTTTTTTTTGTTCTTTGATTGGTTCATTTTACCTCTTGTTATCGGTACAATTTACCTCAAAACTGAAGAATTAAATGAAGAATTTTTCAAACTTACAGTATTAAATCAATTTAATTATATTGATGTAATAATCATTTGATGTTAATGACTTTATTAAACATGTAAAATTTCAACCAAAATTTAAATTTTTCGAATCCAGCATAAATATACTTTTCTTAATTAAATTCGCATCTACTATTATAATCGGAGTAATAAATTTTCGATGTCCAAAGCTTCAATTAAAAAAAAAAAAAAAGTATTTTTGGAAATAATATTATTGACTAGTACCGTATTCAAATTCATAAAATCGTCTCGCGAACAATTTAAGTACTATTAATTTCATATCAATTTTTCTCTTCAGAGATTAGTAAATGTTTTCATAATTAGAATAATAAAAAAAAAAGTTTTACGTTTCTAAGGCGAATTTTCTTCTCTTTGCGGGAACCTCGTCCACTTGATGAGTGTTTCCGGCGACCGATACAAGAAAATTAGTTTGGCGAATAAATCTTCTTCTAAATGGAGTTCGCCGCTTTCACGAACCAGATAAATATCTCGACAAAGTTGTAACACGCGGTCAACATAAGGCATGTCGTCGAACATGATATGAAAAGAAACTCCGGCGAACAAGCCGCGCACGAAGCGGCTCACCAGCAACACCAGAGTCGTATACATTCCAACAATTCTGAAATGCATTCCCCAAATTATTTATTTTACACTAGTCTTAAACGTGTTCCAAGTACCGAATTAAAAGGGACAAAATGGAAAGCACATTTCGAGTTTGCTTAAAAAAGTTAAAATGTGCAGACGACGATTAACGCGCATAAACTATCCCGAATATCCGTTTGCCTGACGTCATTGGGAGGATGACGCGACGAGGGCTTATTAAAAAATGAAATGAAATTTATCGCCGCAAACTTTGTAATTCGTACTCGGGGTACTTTTATTTTTTAATGAGCCTGCGTCGCTCCATCTTCCCAATGATGTCAGACACAGGGATATCCGGGATGGATGTGCACTTACTTACGCCAGCAAGTTTCGTCGTCCGCACATTTTAATTAAACCCAAAATGTGCTTTCCATTAAACCTCAAATTCCATTTATTTCGGTACTTGATGCTAATAAATGATGCTCACCCGTATCCTGAAAGAATAGATAGAGTAGATGGAAAAGCTTTATCGTTTATTGTTATTATTCTTAAATAATTGCAATCGTTGAGAATGGGCGATGAGCGAAATTTGGAATTCTCACAATCTTCTCTAATTTCCCACCATTCTTGATCCACGGTAAAATTTAAGAACCCTCCAGTCCTAAGCGCCATCGTTAAATTACTCAACTGGACGTTGTCCGAACCATCTAAACATTCACAAAACCATAAATAACTATTTCGTTTGTCAAAAAAAAAAACAACTTGGAATTAATTACCTTTAGTAGGGTCTCCTTTAAGCAAAGCTTTGACCAGAATCGCTTTTCCTCGTCTGGGAGCGCGAATAAATTTCGGGAAGAATTGGCGAACCAAAATGGCGTCTTGAGAGTATGTGCCGTTGAGCATTCTGGCAAATTCGCTGCGAATAGGATCTCCTGGGTTCAAGTTGTATGCGAGTTCGCCTGACACGGTGGGCAGGACGTCGGGATTTGACGTGGCTCGAGTCACGTACCAGGCAAATTTAAGTGTCATAGTGTTATTTGACATGAGATCTTGGATCAGATGTTGTTGACTGGGAGGGCTGATACCCCATACCGCCGTCGAATTACCACTTAATTCAGCTACAACTATATCGTTCTCGTCGTAATTTTGTAGAAAATTTAACGCTTCTCTCTGCTTCCGGTACAAATACCAATAGACCATATCGTCGTATTGCTTTTTCGAGTAAGGTCTTAACGCACCGTGTTGAGCACTCATCTAGGTAAAAAAAATCAAAACATTTAAAAAATCGTTATCTAGTGAGTTTTTTTAAAAATACAGTAATTCATTCATTAAAAAAAATAAAGTGTAAAAGAAGTTTGTCATTTTAAACTAATATTATATTAACTTGCTTTAAACACAGGTTGATAGCCGCCAAAGGTGATTTCAATGGTAACATCGTAAGGTGGATTAGAAACCCCCACAGTGTTACCTAAAGCGAATAAAACCAGAGGAAACCAAATGATAAAGATGATGATGAAGAGGAAAGATCCGCCGATGCCGTATTTTATCAACGGTTTTCGCGCTTCTCCTCGAGGAGTGGGATACTCCGCTTCTGCTCTCCTTTGACACTTTAAGATGAAGATGTTGGCAAAAATATCTTCCATTTTTAACCAAGAAGAGAGCGACATGCTGGTCTCGGTCCAAATCCAATCCATCAAAGCCCGCAACTCAAATAAGAATGGAACGGTCATGAAACTAAATAATTTTAATTTAGAAAATCAAAAATGCGAAAAATACAAATAAAGATATGTTTACCCTCTAAACAAAAACATGTTGATATAATTATATTTTTTCGTGACAAAATTTCCTAAGATTCTCGTCGGATACCCGCTGCGAATTTGATAAGCTGAGAGAAGTAAATAGACGCATTTTACAAGGTACCAAAGTTGAGGAGGTAAACTGCTGTTGAAGTCTCTATAATTGAAACAAAAAATACATAGCATTAAGCATACTGTATTTCAATTAAAAGTGAAACACTACCTCTCTGAAACGGCTGGAAGAACGAAAAACATCCAGATATGAACGATGAAAACCATAGCCACCTGAAAGATCACTTTTCCCAAAATGAATTTTCGTAAAAATAAGGCGCGGTCAATGATGATAAGTGCAAATTGCGCAATTAACATCACTAAAAATGGCACTGGAACTTGATTTTCTTCAAAATACGAAGTTACGCCACCATCACCACCACCAGGCTACAAAAAACGAACGAGAGTCAAAATCCGTGAATTTAAATTAAACTTGTTTTAAAAATTCAACTTAATTTTCGTATACATAATTAAAGTTAAATCTTTCAAAATTTTTAACTAGCGTTCATATACTTTAAAAAAAAAAATAAAATAAGAATTACTCACGCCAAATGCCCAATATCCAAAAACGAGAATTAGGAATGTAGCAAAATCACAGAGAAACATGAAAGCATACACGTCGACAGTGACTCGATAAGCGGGATAAAATAAATTTGAAAAAAAAATCTTGAAAGGTTGCACGTAATTCAAAATACTATAAATTAATAAAAATAAAATTAACAATTAAGAAATAAAAATAATAATAATAAAAACACATCAACACCATTCTTTTGCAGACCATATTCTGATATTTTCCAGTTCTTGATCGTCTATTAAAAATTTAAATAAAATTTTAAATTATAAATTACGAAACCCAAAGTTACCATCATCAAAATCGCCATCATCTTTAAAATCCGCCGAATCGCTGCTTCTAGTAATTTCTTCGCTTTTTTCCTAAAATTTAAATTTTAAGTATTAGTATCGTAAACGTTATACACTATAATGGGTATTTAATACTCCAGTACCATAACTTTAACAGCTTTCTCGGTAGAATTGGAATTATCCTCATCCAAACTTTCCTTAACTTGAGTTCCGTCGCTTTCATCATCTTTCCACAGCCCCAAGCTCTAATATTTCAAAATAGTTAAATAATTAATTAACTAATTAATTTTTTAATCTCACTTCTCACTTTTAGAATAAATCGATGAAAGAAAATAACCATCAGCAACGCTAAATCATAAATTGCGTATTGTTCCTTCTTTTCGACTCCAATGATTCTCGGTGGCCAAAAAGGTGGATTCAATTTTGGCCCCTCATTCCATGGAAAAAATTCAAATTGAAACAAGTATTTGATCACCACCACGGCCTATATTAAATGAATAACTTAGTTAAAACTCTTAATTTAATAAACTATAATAATACTTCAGTATAAGTGATGATGGTGATCCAGAAAGTTTTTGTTGGACGAGGCAAAGAAAAAGTACCCCATAAGAAAACCATGCACGGTAGCGGTAAAGATAGAAGACTAGCCGACTTAATTTGGTTCATTACAATCATTATGTAGCACACAATCTCTGAACGAGAAACCAGAGCGTACCACAGAGCCACTAACAATCTGATTGTCACAGGTTGATCCTTCTCAAACTCACGTTCGAGCTCTTCCGGGGAATCCAAACACTCCAAACTTACATTTGTCAAAGTTTTTCATTATTTACATTATAAAAAATTTCATAAATCATAAAAAATATCGCGCTACCTTCCATCGTTTTGGTCTTCGCTTGCCTTTTCCACCCTTATTTCCAATGGTTCTTCTCGAGTTCTCCTATTACGCAATTTTTAAAATTGACATAAAGTAGTATTAGCGATAATGGCTACCATTTTCATTTAAAAATAACAACATTTGATATCATAACATTGTATTACTGTTTTAACTCACACAAACGGCTGCACCTGTGGCGAAGAAAAAAACTGTGAACCATCAAGTCGGTCATCTCTTAAAGATTCAGCGGAAACAAAACCCTAATAAAAATAGTTGAAGTACAATTTAATATACCGGTACAGTATTAAAATTAAAAATTTTTACCTTTTCTTTTAAAATTTTTTTCTCCTTGGCCAAGCATCTCGCAACATATCGATAATCCTTGGAAATGGCGTTGAGTTTAGTTGTTGCGCTAACCATTAAGCCCTCGATAAAAGCCAAAGCAAATTTTAACCAGTTGACAATTTTGCGGTAAATTCCCTCAGTTTCTTCCGATTCAATGTCTTCTTCTTGCGCCGGCACAACTTGAAGCACATTTTCCAGCTCAGGCAACGGAGGCGACCTCGAATCACCTTCATCGCCTCCGAAGCTGTCGTAACCTTTTTCGTCACCTGCGTGGAGAAGAGGCGTGGCCCCGCTTTTATCAGTCTCGTGATAGATCTGAGAACGCAAAGAAGCCTGTCGAGACACAGACATTCCGACAGGCTAGATTTATATACAATTTTTTTTATTATAATGATCTGAAGTTTGAAGTTCAAAAGGACTAAATATCGTACCAAAGATGAGGCGCCTGAAACAGCGGAAACGGTTCTGGAAACTGGAGGTCGAGAAGATATGTCGGATGACGTTTGGCGATAATACACGGCATCGGGAGAAGAACCTTCCTTTACTTGCTTAGCCTCATTCATTGCATGTTTTATATCGCTTTTCATAGCGGAAGACAACAACTAAGGATAAATCCAAATGGAGACAATTGCATAAACTTTCGAGAATAAAACAGCAATATAATATCTGTTAACTGCGACAAAATTATCCCACTAATAAAACTCTTAATACGATACTAAGTTAATACTTTTCTGATTTGAAGATTGATTTTGGAATTGTACAAAATGATAAAATAAATAAAACTAATATAGGTCTATTTACTTTCATAGTTGCTACATTGCAAATGACAGGAAAAACTTACCTTTGAAACACCCATGCCTCGAATATCTTCATCTTTTTCGTCGGATTTTTTTTCTTGCGATTCCAATTCGGCGAGGTCGTCATCATCCGAATTGTCTTCAAACATGAAATAATCTCCAGATCGAATAGCTTGAAAGAAAAAGAAAACAAATATTAAAATAATCCGTCAAATCCTAATTAAACACTTGCAATGAGCGTGTTTCACTACACGACTACAATAGCCATCTAAAAGCATTCTATAAACCCATCTTATAGCAAACATCAAAATTTAACTTATGGCAAACCATAAGACGCGGAAGATCAAATTAATACCAAACCAATTTCGTCTTTAGAAATATAAAACTCACAACTTAATTTTCAATTGCAAAAAAATAATTTAAAAAATTGAAATATATTGACGCAAAATTATATACATGTACTGCAATAAAAAAAATTTGTGAGCTTTACAATTTTTAAATAACGATTTTTAATAAGCATCAACCATTAGTCAACTTAACTAGTCTTTTCTACTATCTACAACTACTCATTCAACACGTAAAAAAAGATTCAAAACATAAAAAAAAAAGAGTGCTACGAATTTGCATTCAAAAGCGCATTTATAAAAATGTGGTGCAATTTAACTTCGAGCTTCTGTATATCAAACGCTGTTAAAATGACATTGGTGAACATCAGCTGAAAAGTGCAAAAAAAAAATAACAAGAAAAGTGATGAATAAAAATTATAAAGCAAAATATGAAGCCAACAACAAATCTACGTCGATATTATAGATATTTACAATTATGATGGGAAAAAGTTGGTGACGATGGGTTTGATGATCGCCGAGCATAAGCCCGGCGAATCGATCCAGTTGGTGCTAATCCGATGATGGACTGTCTCGGGGTGGGAATAGAATTAAGTGGAGGATAGGAAGATGAAGGAGGTGAAGTACCCAAATGATGCTGATGGAAGAAGTTAGTAGAGTTGGGAAGAGGCGAATGAGGTCCTAGGTGATTAATGTTAAGATGAAGGGAACGTCTACTATTCGAATGAGGAGTGATAGGTCTCTGCCCGAGTCTAATAGAGTTGGAAGTGGCCACTGGATATGGCGGAGGTGAGAAAAAGGGAAATGAGTCTTCGGTGGGTGTGGCAATTCCTATATTGGACGCGGCATGTCCTCCACCTGTCCCCGAAGCGTAGGAGAAGAGACCAGCCGGTGCTCCTACTACGGAAAGTGACGGTTCCATAAATCCGTCTAAGGAAAAGGTGCAGGATGGTGAACCCGGTGATGACGGACCGCCTCCACCTGTCGGAGATGATGGAGGATGTGGATAAGGTGTGAGTGGAGGAGGTGGGGAGGGAGGGGAAGAAGAAAGAGTAGCCCCCTTTCGTTTACGTTTAGAAGAAAAGGATTTCTGACAACTGCGCCGAGTCGAGCGTCGAAGGCGACGACGACGGCGAGTTATAGAAGAGGAAGGATGACGATGCAATTGGACTTGGGTAGAGGCTGGGGGATAACTGGGGAAATGATTGATTGATACGCGCCGCGGTTCGACGTTGGATAGAGTATCAGGGACTTCTTGTTGCGATTGAGACAATTGCAGAGAGCTAGGGGTACCCAAAGAGTACATTGGAGTCGAGGCTGAAGAAACGTCTGAGGTATTAGCTAAATTAAAGGAAGAACCAAGTTTGGAAGAGATGGAGAGAGAAAAAAGAATGACAGTGAGAAATGGTAAACTTAACCAAAAGATAAAAATGAATGAAAAGAGAAATTTGAGAAGGGGAAATATGGTTGGTTGCAGTGGTGCAAATGTGAAGATGCCGATGTGATTTTTGAGAAGTGTTGGGAGTGCTAGACGGACCTGGAATTTTTTTTCCTCTACTGGATCCTAAATTGATTTTTAATAATTTTTAAAAAATAGGATTTATCTAAAAATCTAAACTAACATATCCAAAGGACTTTCTGTGCAGTTATAGACAGTTTGCGATAGCTGAACGCGCAAAAACGCTATCGGAACCTGACCGCAATCTGTCTATTTTTAGAAACGGAATAGATATTTTTGTAATAACACTTTCGAATTACGATCAACTTTAAGATGCTAAGATATGTGTATGAAAAGTTTCATATATTAAATAAGTATCAGATCTTTTAAAATATCGATTCCATTTTCTTAATAAACCTGATTTACGTGAATTAATTAACGATAAATTGATTGCAGGGAGAATTAATGTTAGTAAAGCCAGTCCAGAAAAGAAACACTCACTTTTAAAATGATCTTGGTGATCCGAAAACTCTTTACCCCGTATTTTTTGTTGGTTAGCTCGAATTCGGTCCATTTTCTTCTTGATTTTTTCCATTACCTCTCGTTCTTCGGCTTCCTGTTCCCTTACTTCCTTCATCAACAGCTGATTAATTAGTTCGGCTCCTCGTGATGCTAACTTTGTCTGCGCGTGCATTTCCGTCACTAAATGGTGAAAGTAATAACTGCAAAAAGAACGCCGTTGCATCAACATAAAACCCAAGCAGATTCCATCCCAAAGAAGTCCAGCTTCATCTTCAGGAACTGCACACTCGCCAAGCTTAGTAACTAAAACGCAATACAACATGTATTCCAAAAAAATTATTACTAGATAAAGATGAAAAAAAATACGAACCAATTTGATAATTTTTATCAAATTTCTTAATGCAAGCTATCCCAAATAGTTGTATTGCCCAGCAAAAATTATCCAGCATTTTGTATATGTACACGCAACCAATCATCTAGACAAATTTAATTAAAACAGTTAATTTAGACGTTAAAGCTATTTTTACCTGAAGAATAGTCTTCGTAAAAATCACAAAAATATTATATGCCAATAGTGTATTCCACCTATTAATAAACAGAATCAGTTAAAATTTCACGAATAAAATTGATGAATAAACAGTCTTTACAATCGTAAAATAGTTTTAAGGGGTTTTAGGTAAAAATCTTGACCATTCCACAAAAATAAAAAACATCCTATTACGTATCCCATTGCGAATAAACTCACACGATTAGTTCCCGCCAAAAATATGACAGCTAAAGTTACCCAGTAAAATAGTGAAAATATGATAACTTTCACGAGATCTAAATACGATCTAAATTAAAAGCAATAATAATTATCAATGGCCAATAACTTTATAAAATTCAAACAAATTAATTACTTGGTGTAAGTTACAAAATCATAAATCGGATTTTCATCCTGTTCGTTGGCACTAATGTAGATCATTTCTCTGTTACTTCCTCCCTCATAGCTTTCAGCACAAGGTTGAGCTTCAATTTTAAAAACAAACAGTTGGCAGCAAGCGAAAAGTAGTTGAAAAAAATCCACTAAGAAACAAATAAACACAATTAATTCCAATAAATTTTTGGATTTTAGATTTATGCAAACCTGCTAATTTATACGCAGGTAGCGGAAACGCAAAATCGGGAAGATAGAGCCACTCCCTCAACTCTCTAGTTTCTCTCCGTGCAGGATCTAATGATGCAAAGCTCCATGGGTATTCTAAATTGTAAATCAAAATTAAATATTTCAATGAACACAAACTAATAATGATAGTACCTCTACAAAACCCAGGTGGTATACCGACACACATGCTGTACTGAAAAGGCAACAATATGGATAAAAACGTGACATAAAATGGCCAGACTCGAGAAAGCGTATTTCGCGGTAGCAGAAATAATGCTCCGAGCCAAACCGCATAAGCCACCGATAATATATCCAACCGAATTCCAATCACAGCCACCATAGTCATAAAGTTAATTTCGACCCCAAATTTATAAAATGCAAAATTAACAAGAAACTTTAAGGCTTCCAATAAACCATTGTCTGCATCAGCTCTTGTTATATCAGTGAAAATAATTCCTGTTTTTGGCTCCGGAATATTGAGTTGATTACGATGGTAACGCTGGCGGACACGAACAACCGCTTGAATAGAAAGAACTACAATAATTCCAATGTATCCCTTGAAAATAATTACAGTTAGTTAGCTATAAGGAAAAGTTCGCAAATTGCTTAATACCTTAAGATAATTCGGTAAATTATCCACTTTAGAATAACCCATCCATTTTGCGTTATTTACAGTATCGTTAAATGGATATGAAAACGACTGAGTTTGATTTACAAATTCTGTATCCTATAAAATTAAATTAAAAATCATTCATATAATTCATTGATGCAAAAGTAATAAAAGTAAGCTTTACGGTGCAATTGACTTTCCACACTTCTTCAACGTAATCGATTTGATAAATCATTTTTGATAAAAGTAACACAGAAGACCACACAGCGCAACAGTGAGATACAAATATTTGAAGAAACCGAAATGGCAATGCAATAGTCACTAATAACACAAATACGAAATGTACTGCACACACCTAATGTTTTTTTTTTTTTTATAAAAAAAATAATTAAAATTTTTAAAAAACGATAAATTTCAAATATAACTTTACATCATATAAAGCCAACATAAGAGAGGCAAACATCACTATTTTGTTCATATGGATTTCCAAAAATCTCCACACAAATTCGCTGACGATATCAAAAATTTTTACAGCACGTTTTCCTCCGCGTTTTAGATAATCGATAATCAACTCTTTCCAGGCTAAATTCAAGAATTTTTAAACTAAATTATTAGGTATTTAATTAAACATTAGAGTTAATTGAATACTCTTTTCGGCGCTTTCCGGTTCTGTTTTTTCTTGCTCTCCATTTTCGTCAAGTTTAAAGTGCGGCTGCTCGTCTCCCGTTGGTGTTGGTGGAATTCCAATGACCACCGGATTAGTTTCGCTACAATATTTACTAATTTCAACGATCTCCTTATTAGTATCGTCAGCTTCTTCGCTTATAATTGGATCCACGTCTTCGACATTCGTTTCTTTGGTTTCAGATCTTGATTCGGAAGTAAATTTCCCGGAACTGGCATGTTCGCTTGAAGACTGTCTTTGAGGCTGAGGATCTTCTTGAGAATTGGTAGCGCTCCTGCAAGTAAAACACCAACAATTACGTCAGGGCTACAAACTACAATTCAAAACAATAAGCTTACCCGTGATAAATATCTGATATTTTAAGAAAATCTTTGTGAAAATAATGTAACTGAATGATAGTAATAACCACAAAAAAAGTCGGCGTTAATAATTTTAAAAATAGTTGACCAGTATCGTAAACCTCCAAACCAATATCTTTTTGCCTAACAAAAATATTTCATTTTTTTAAAAAAAAAAAAGTTTTTAAATTCAAAAGTAGATATTTACAATTTTTTCGAAATATTGAGATAAGTTGACCAATAGTATGAAAAATTTTCAAACTGGTAGGTGTAAATTAAAATAAGGACAAACATGGAATATAAGATCACAGTTAGCCAAAAGAAATACATTATATCTCTCCACCAGCGATAAGACAACTAAAAAAGATCTTTATTTTCATCGCCATTCAAAAAAAAAAAAAAAAATGATGATTTTACTCACTTGGAAAATAAGAATAAAAAATAAAAACAGCGCCATATACATGACTCGGTAGATAACCACCTTTTCCCCTTGCATACTTATAGCCATCAACATGCAAGCCACCACCCAGATCCAATATGTAGTTAAAAAACTTAGAACAAAATTTCCAAGCTGTTTCATAAATGGACTTTCTTGCATACTTTTAGGTCTAGGAACTTCTACAAAATTTAAAGCTTTTACACTCAACTTCAAAAATTTAATACATTTTCAGTATTAATTCAAACTTACCTAAATTTGGAGTGCCTGCTCTAGTTGTACTGTAAGCCATGTTAAACGGCTCCAGCATCACTCCCTCCATCAAATCTTTATTTTTTTCATGATACCTTTCTTCCATGTACTGACGAAGAGTGATCCAAAACATAAGCGTATACAAAACTTTAACAGCGAGAGGTAGAAACGGTAAGTCGGGATATTTCACGCACCCGATTTGCCTTAAATTGACTCCTTCGATCGTTTGTGGAAGCTCGTCATCGGTTAAACTTAAACCGTAGATATACTGGATAATCAACAAAGCTTCAGCGTATATCACAAGTGCCGGTGATGTGCGGAGACAGGCGTTTCGTGAGTTAGGCATCATCCATAAAATACAAGACCAGAGCAGCAAAACAAAAGTTAGCCAACTGTGATAAGTGATACTCCAAGCCTAAAGAGGACCAAAGTTTAATTAACAGAACTAAATAAATATTTCATTGCCGTACCATCATAACTATAAGTGTTGCAATATAACTTTGCTTCGTAATTAAAAGAAAAATTGATGTAAGCGGCGAGACGAGTTGTCGAAATCTTCCCGGTAGACGTTGAGCTATAATTTTTTTAAAAAAAAAATACTTAAATTTAAATTAAAAAAAAAAAAAAGAACACGTACTATCTTCGCTAGGTGGAATTCCTGTTTCAGCGTTCGATAAAATCACGCTACCATTAGGATCGATTTCAATTCCATCAACTAGATTTCCATCTCTCATTCGAGATCCTGTGGAAACCTCCACGGCACTGTAATGTCTTCCAATTCCATCCGCACTCAATAACTAGCAAAAATTAAATTTTCACTAAAGATAACATACACCGCTAAAATCATTTGATTAAAAACATCAAAAGCGTTAACTTATTTATAAATACAATACTAATACAAAAACAACAGCCAATAATACATATCAAATTTAATAAATATGTTTAAAAAAAAATACATACAGGCGTTGATTCGTAGACGCCTCCGTAAGATAAGTTCTGGATATAAAGATGCAAAATCAAAACACCACAGAAATGTTATTGCAATTGTACCCCAAGCACAGGCAAATGTTGTTCGACGTAGTTTGTGATACCAAAACAAATTTAAAGAAAGAAAAAAAAAAGCAAGCAAATAAAAATAAGTAAAAAAAAAAAAGATTTGTTATAACATTTAACAAAATTATTAGATCATCTCAAGTTCTAAATCTAAAGATAAAGCTTAAATAATACTACTGTATCTGAATAGAACTGCTCTAAGACTAGCACAATCGGGCCTTAGTTTTAAGTAAAATACGTACGCGTTTAGCACCTGGTTGACGACGTACAGTTTTAGCTCTACGATGATAAGATGGAGGTTTTTCGCTTTTAGTTCGGCGTAATCGGGATTGGGTGGTAGGCTGCAAAGAGGGTCTGTGAGTGGTAATGTGCGGATGAAAAGAGGTTGTGGAAGTAGGAACGTAGTGAATTGGAGTTAAGGAATCGTTGGGAAGTGCAATAGGTTGAAAGAATGATGGCGGTGGATGTGCGGAAAACGATGGTGTGGTGCTACGTCGTCCATCACCTGAATTTACACGTTTACCATCTTCCGTTTTAAGCTGCATTTTCAAGCCAAGTGTTATTTGAGATGTTGGCATTAGAAAGCGGAAAAGAAAATAAGAGCCATATTTTAAAAAAAAATTAGAAGATAGGTCCTTTGTTAATATTACTTTACATAAACAACTAATTTAAACAAAAAGTTTTTAAAATTAGAAAATTCCGTTAACACAGAGTACATAGAGAGTACGGTATGATTTCTAGAAACGAAAAAGAACTTACGGGCGATCGCATCCACAACTTGTTCTCTAAAACGAGGACCCAATAGAGAGCTAGAAGAATAGCGGGATTCACATAACTCGCCCATTCTAATGGAAGATAAACGATGTTTCTCGGATCCGAACAATCAGTTTGAATCATCGCGGTTAACCCAAAAAGTCTAAAAAAAAATAAAAATATTACCATTAAAACGCAACTCAATGTTTGTCTCCAGAAGCCAATAATTGCTCATATTTTTTAGAATTTAAAAATATTTTAAAAAACAAAACGAAATTGCAATAGTACATTTACATAATGGCTTTGTAATATCAAAATAAACTTCCAAATTCAAAATAATATCCAGTTAAATTACCAAAGACAAAAGTAAAATATTTTTTTAACAAAAAAATTACCTGGCGTAGATACTATGAGGAGGCAATAACTCTTGAAAAATCGGCATTTGATAAATGTACAAAATGACCAGATGAATGGCTGTGTAAATGATGATGAAAATCCTTAAAATAGCATATTTTTTGCGTAATTTTTTGAAACATGAAACCCAAGTAGCTACGGCGAGAAAAACGAGATAATATACGGCGCTAGTTATACTTGGACGGATAATTCCAGCGCTCGCCATCAGAGCCATCGCGAGAACATCGCCCAAAACACCAAGAAAACTAAACGCCTTCCTTTTAAGCAACTTTGACGACGATCTTTGAGACTCTTCATAAGCCACCACCACTTCCTCCGTTCCCAAAAATACATCTCCGCTGCGGACTATAGCGGCGTCATCTTCGTGCTGTTCGCTGTTTGTTTTGAGGACAGAGGATGTTCTTGACTGCCGACCAGAACTGGGCGTCGTTCGCGTACTCACCACGAAAACTATCACGCTCACCACTAACATCAAAATTTCGGGTCCGATAAGACGAGCTGCTTGAAGCGGATCGACGTTATCGTACCTTTTTAAATTTTTAAATTAACCTACAAACGCCAGAACCCAATTGTTCCAAAACTCACCTTTGAAAACCGATTATTCTAAAAAGTGTTTCTAAACTTGTACCTGTCAAAAAAACAAAACACATTTTACGAAACAGTTTATTAGTAAAAGTGGGAAATTGATAACTTACAGAAATCTAAAAAATATCCGTAGGGTGGTAAAGATAATAAAACTACTTGAAAAATAATTTGGGCGGTAGTCGCCGTTATGGTGCAAGCCAGAAGGGACTTAACGTAACGCCCGGTATGGCTGGCCATCGACTTCGGGGATGGAAGCGAGACCACCGGTGCCACCAACAGCAACAGCAAATACATGAGAGACAATACATTTTGGCGACAGATGACAGCTAAAAATACAAAGATAATTCTTACTGTATTTAATAATAATAATAATTTTTCCTCCTATTTTTTTTTTTTTTTTTGAGTTTAATCTGCATATTTTTACATTTTAACTCAAATAAATTTCATATTTTCACGTTAACTAACATTCTTCTTACCGTACCTATTAATTTTATTATAAATTATTGCAATTTAACAAATTGATATTTCTGATAATTTGTGGTTTTCCCCAAAAAATCAATTATTAATCTATAACTGTTTTCAATTTTTAAATTATAAAAAATGAATTATCAAACATTGTTAAAGTCTATAAGCATTGTACACTGTAGGTTACTTAACCAAATTAATTAACTACGATAAATGTTCAAAATCGAGATTTAATGAAATGCTTTAAAGCTCATTTCGGAAGCTCGTATTTTTAAAAAATCATTAACTAAGCTAAAAAACCTAATAACTCAGGCATCGACTGATATAGAGCTACAGGTTTAACAAATTCAATTTTGGCAAAAAGTGGAGTCAAGTTTCCTAGTTTAGCCAACGAAATAATAGGCCTATTTGAAAAGTTTTCTGGCAATTATTTATCATCCAAACAAAAAAAAAAGTATCAGCATTTTTTTATAGCTTAATAGGAGGAATTTTCATTAAAAAATAACAAAAAGGAAAACACTTTTGGCCATATAAAAAAAAAAATTCGGATATAAAAAACCATAAAAAGTCTCTACGACTTTCTTAATTTTTTTTCCCTCAAAATAACAAAAAGAACCCTTGAATTAAATTGCAATATTACCCACACACACACACACACAAAAAAAACCATAAAAAAATCCTTATATAAAAATCCGATGATGATAATAATAACAATAATTAATTGGTAGCAGGTGTAAAAAGTAGACGGGATGAGAATCAATTATTTTGAGTAGGCATTGTGTTCACAAATTCCCCGACGATGCTCAATTGAAACGTTTGAGTTATTCGTTAGAGACTTTACGTATAATTATTCCGCTTGTTTATTTTTGATATCTCGTTACACCATTTGCATCTATCAGCGTGTGCTTGATCTCCTACAATCGCAGCCAAATATCGATACAGCGAAGTTTAATTGACCTGATTTGAAGTCTTGGATAGTTGGATGTTGTTGTTTCGGGTTTTTGCGATCCCACCCCGGACCGACCTAACCACCATGGACCTAACTCCAATTAACAGGGGCAGCGAGGAATATAGGAGCCTCGAGAGGCTCCCTGTATTTTAGTTATAAAGTTAAAGCAAGTTAGCCCAAAAAACAATTAAAGCCATGTCTAATTACCATTACACTTGGTCTATAACATTGCGTTATACGGCATACAATTTTATTATTATTTTAGAAAATTAGTTTTCATAGCGATGGAAAAGCTGTAAATAGATAGGAAGTTCCTCTACTTTCAGTTGCGATCCATGAAGAAAATTTCGTAGTATCAACATATCGTTGTACACTGTATGCCGGTGCTGCACTTAATGAGATTTCCCAAAAATGTAAACTGATCGATAAAAACGATGGATGTTCCTCCACCTCCTCATTATGACAGGAAGTCAAGCATCGCAATGTCATTCAGATAGAGAGAGAACGGGGGGAGAAAAAAAAAAAGAGTTGGCACAGGTTTATTTGTTGTGCGCCGATTTTAACTTAAAACATGATGGATCGATAGAAAGAATTCGTGTCAACGGAATCGTGACATAAATTCCGGAGAAATCCATCGCCAAATGACCAAAGAGAGAGAAGAGAAGAAGAAAAAAATCGATATGAATTTATAAACAAACAAACAAAAAAAAAAAGTCAGGTAATAAATTATGTGCGTAAATAGGTTTATCCTATGTAGAAATATAAATGTTATTAATAGAATGACGTAATTTGATTTCGCGCTTTGATGATTTCGTATATCAACATTTTATGAGGGGGGAGGGCAATAATGTCCATTGCTCGAGCGGAGATTTAGGTTTAGGCCGGATCACGTCATAAATTTTAATACTGTTGGCGTATTATACCCGAGTGACATAAGACGAGGAAATTGACAGTGGTTGGAAAGTGGGGGAAAGCGGAAGAGAAAGAGGCTCGATTTAGCGTGTATTCGTACTAACGTGATTGGAAAGCCCTAAGAATTGTTTAAGTTTGCCAAAAAAAAAAAAATAATAATAATAAAAAAATCGTCAAAGTTTCATTCAACTCGCTCGTTAATTTCAACAACGTTACATAAACAAAACAAACATTCTCCTGATTAAATAAGCACAGATTTTTTACTGTACTGTTCTACTTCTACAATGAATTTATTCATTAGTACTGTACATGTATTATAAAACGACGTAATGCTTGTGTGCACTATAAAATATATACTAAGCGGCGAACCTACACAGTGACGATTTAGGTTTAATTTTTGATCCCCTAACCTGACCGACCTAACTCAGGTTTATAGGGTCAGAGGAGAATACAGAGCTTGGAGAGTCCAGAATGTTAAGCCTTGTATGTGTACGTGCACCCAGAAGTACATGTAATTAGAATAGAATCCAATTATCCAACTACTAACCAGGTCGAACATTGCCAGATCTCAATAGAAATGGTGTCTCCCCCGGTATAAAAACCGAACACGACTTGTTGTAGCTCACCAAAGCAACACGTTCAAATTAGTAAAAAAAAACAAAAATATTTCTTAGAAAATACATTTAAGCCAATAAAATATTGTATATCCAAATCCCTCTGTGCTACCGGTACAGCTGTAATCATTATGATTTTAGAAAGAATAAGCTCAACTGTTGGCAGTTTCAATTTTCTGCATATATAAACTTTCATTTACTGTACTAGAAATTTGTACGGTAGAGTCGCTCATTTTTTCGAGAAATTAAGATTTCTTCTAATTTGTCATCTTCTAGTAATCGCGATTATTGGCTTGTGCGTAAACTATGACGTGGTGGTCCGTTGACCGCTTGAATAAAAACCGGAAAGAATTACAATTCCGGACTTAATGTCAAATAGAGTCGCAGAACAATAACTTGGTTTTTGAAAATTTTAAGTCATAAAATGACAAGTAAAAAATGTTTTTATTCGTGCTCTGACCTTGTAATCTAAATTTCCGCTAAGATATTTTACTATCATAATATTTCTAAAACTAAATTTAGTGATTTAATTTTGATTTAAACTTTTTGTGACACACAAAACGTAATCTATTTTAGCAACAAAAAAAAAATCATCTGTAGTACATGTACATCTTTTTCTTTTAAGCTACTCTATAGACTTTTCTTTGTTTTAACGATTAGTAACATGGTTTAACAAACTAAGATCCCGAGTGACAACAAAATACGCTAATACTCCAGTAATTATTATAAAGTACATTAACTCTATTTTTAAAACTCGAAAATGATTTGAAAAAAATAAGTGTTAAATCTTTCTTTAAAAGTGTCCTAATTTGCAAATAAAATAAAATTATAATTAGCCTAAACTTTTTTTTAATTGTCGGTATTAACTTCTTTCCAGTAGTTTATAATAATTATTATTATTTTAAAGTGCCAAAGAGTCGATTATCCGAACGTATCCCATAGGGAAAAAGTTTTAAAAACGAGAAAAAAAAAGCGCTAGGTTTCATGCAAAAATGAGCGTTCTTTTATATTAATAAAATGCGATTAGTTGAATACTTAAAGACCACTCTTGACATCAATGTTCGGATAATCGAGTCTATCTAACAAATAAAGAAATAAACTTGGCAAATGGCAATAAAAAAGACATAATTAAAAATAATGAAAGAAAGAATAGTAGAATGAGGTCATAGAGATGAGTCATGTTCCTGTTTTCCCGAACATTTTCTACCTTTCCATTAAAAAATCTGTTTTTGCCAAATTATTCGCGTGCGCAGAATGTCAAACGAAATCGAGCGGAAAAATTGAATGACAAACTTTTACTTTCAAGTCCAAAATCTCCTTTAAACCAGAATTTAGCCGAGGCCTACCATAAATCACATTGAGAAAAGTTTCAATGATTTCAAGCTTCGTGGGAGTTTTGTTCACATATTGCTTACAATTAATAAAATATTTTTTTTATGTCTTTCAGTATTTATAATTTAAAATAATGTGTCCCATGTCATTTTTTTTATTGCCATTATTACTACTTTCTTGGCTCCCTTAAGCTAATAAAAATAAATACAAAATACTGTAGGTAAACATGTACAGTCAGTAGAAATACTGCAAGCCAATTTACAGCGGGATTTAATCTGTGAAATCTTTAGACCAACGCAAAATCAAAATTACATTTCTAAACAACCACATGTCTTGTACTGTATTAATAATTTTTTTTCTCAATTTTTGTCAACATTTGTCAAAAAAATTTGTTAAAAAAAAATATTACTTAAAATTAAAAAAATTTATTCTATTAATTTGTAACTACTGTAAATGTTATTATTGGTCTAAATTTAATTTTAAAATCTCATATTTATATGCACTGATAAAACAGAACCCGAAAATTTGCATGCGCAGAAACGTCAAAATTAATTTTTTTTTTTGGAGATGCTTTTTTTAATGTTATTTTATTAAAATTTTTTTTTAAATCATCTTTTATTTTTTGTCATTATTTTAAAACAGGATTATGCTGTATGAGCATTCAATCGTTCATAATTCGATTTTCTTTTTTTGTAATTTTGTAGATTTGTTTTAAATTTTTTTTAAAATAATATTGTAAATTTTAATAAAAAGATGTTTTTTTTTTAAACAATTAATTGCCAATATCGCCAAACAAATTCAAAATTTTAAGAATTTCAATTTGCAGCTATTAAATTAGAGTATAAATTTTATTACCGTATGCGGAGTATTTCGTATATTACATGTGCAGTAATTGCATTTAAATTAACTTATCGGCATTTTAATATTTGATCAAACTTTCTCTGGTCAAAAAAAACCCCATTTTTATCACTACTGTATTTCAGTCCATTTCAAAACTATAATAATTTTAAAAAAATAAAAAGTTCGGAACTTACAGGCAGCCAAAGCGGATGGTAGAACTATCCTGAAGACGCAGAACTGCACAGCTGTGTTCACCATGGCGGCCAAACGCTGATATAAACCACTGAACCAATCCTTGAACTGGGAACCATCGGAATCAAACCTACAATTCAATAACCACGGACAATTAGTTTCGAATAAATTACGAGCCATTTTTTTAAAAAAACTAAAATCAACGGAGAAAAAAAATCAAGATATTTCGGGTTTAAACGCGCTCATAAACGTGAAAAAAATCCGAATTCGAGAGAGAGAAAAAAAAAAGTAAAGCGCTGGATCGGATGTCGACTCGCGTTTCACTAATTTAATAATGTTGGGTGTCGCAAATAATAATAATATTAATAATGATAGTAATTCGTGACAGGAAAACACGTGGGAATTGAAACGGCCCTTCGTCAAGCCCGGAATTAAAATCCCCGCTAAATCCCCGTTGAAACCCATGAAAAAACGTCGGGGATATAATGTCCATTCCAAAAGTACCAATTAGGGTTAATGTCATCTGCCCGTAAACGATTGTTGTCCCGCGGAAGACATGATTAATGTGTACCGCAAATACCCCTGCATATGCGTGTCACAGTAACCAAATAGCGTAGAAAATAACGCAATAGCGTAAAATGTATTAAAAATTCAAAATAATGTTAGGGTACATGTGTTCAATTAGCGTTTAGATTAATTATTAGGTATTCATATAACGCTAAATAATTTAACGTTGATAATTTAATGCTGGAACTAAAGTATTGTAATAATTAACTTTCGCAATTACCGTATAAAGTAAAAATCATTCGTATCTTTTTTTTCTTTTTAATTAAATGTTAAAACAACATTTAAAATAAAAATTAAATTGGCGCTAAGAATGAAAAAGACAGTTTTCAAAGTTAAAATAAAAGAGTTTTATCGCAGTAAATCAAACAATGCATGATACTTTCTAAAAGCGATTTGCGAGATCTGAATTATGCAGAGTCATTTTTGTCAATAATAATAATAGGTTTAGTCGCATTTAAATACGATTGTATGCAAATCAACAATTGCTTTTAAAGAGCTTGAAATCACTTGAATACTGTAATACTGACTCATTTCAAATAAAATAATAAACTAAAACAGAAAATAAAGCGTTTAGAGCAGAGGTATAAATGTGGAACTAATTCAATGCCAGGTAAGACAAGGCACCTATTATTCACGAAATAAAATAGCACATTCTTTTTAACCCACCAAGTAATTTTTTTTTTTTTTTTTGACATTAAGAAAAAGTTAAGATTTCAGTTAAAAAGTTATGAGGAAAAGGCAGAAAACGCAAAGCGCAAAACTATTAAGAAAAAATAATATTGACAAATTGTTATCACAAAATAAGAAACACTTTTCTCAACACTGGTTTAGAAAACATAAAAAAATCTGCGAAAATACCTTTAAAAAAAATAGCGTTATGTTGTAATATAGTATAACAAAAAATAAAATTTTCCTTGAGTAAATAAAAATTAAAAATAAAATAAATTAGCGTTCAGAACTAAAAATATCGTATTCATAATAATAATTAGCAAACATAACGTTTAGCCTATATAAAATTATTATGAAAAAAATAAATAAATCAACTTTTCATAACAGAATTTTAACATACGCAAAACAAATTAACTAAACAAATATGTAAACAAGTTAAAAGCTTTCTTAACGATTACGACACATCTAATTTAACTTTTAACATTTAACAATATTTAATCGACGCACACTCGCTTTGCATCATTTCACCATTGCATCACTATTCAACTACTACCAGATCCTCGCTTTGCGTCACTAGCGCATTACTAACATTTGTAAATTTTTAAACTGTATGATTGAAAAACTCGAATTTTTCGAAATGCAGTTTTCAATGGTGTAACAATGTCGTACTGTATATCCGGTAATGCTATTAAATTTTGTTGACAAATCCATATACTATTTCTTTATGAATTCAGCTGTTCTAAAAAAACACCCAGCGTGTAATAATGTTGTTGGACCATAAAAGTTCTACTTCTTTTTCTAACAATTAAAATTTTGTTGGCTCTAACATTTTTCTGGAAAAACAAAATCTACCGGTAATGTATCTTCGATATTTACATGCTTTTCTATGAGTTACTGTGATTCACTTCGTTTGCGTCGCATTGTTTGTAAAGTACACCCATACCCTGATATACGGCCTAGATCGGTTCCTCGAAAGTTGGCCGTAAAGCAAAACGCCGTATATCGAATCATTTTTTCCCATAGAAACCTATGTTAACTCTATGGGATCGGTTCCAAACTTCCAACTTCAAAGAGAAAATTTAAAACACCGCCAACTTTTCATTGGAAATTGCATTTTTTAACTATTATTTCGTTATATGAATGCATGTACAATGAAAACATTTCATCAACACAGCTTTCTGATTAGTAAAACCAAAATAAAAACAAAATAAAAACGCTTAATTTTTACTGAGCATGTATTGTACCATAAACTCTCCATGAGGGACTGTGATTGTACTTAAGAAAAACGGCACTTTCTCCCTATTTCAAACAAATTCCATTCTCGCGAACCATGAAAAATGTGCTTTTGCCATAAATATTTGCATTTTTTAAAAAATATGCATTCTTAATCTCAATTTTTTCGTTTTTAAATTTTTTTTTGGCCGTAAATCGAGGTATTTTGGGCCGTAAATCGAAACAGTGTCGCAAATAATAAAAGCCGTTATAGCAAAACGCCGTATATCAAGGGGCCGTATATCAGGGTATGGGTGTACTGTATCTACGATAAAACGTGATGTGTGGGTGTCTAGATAAACAGTATTAATGTAGCTACTGTATTTAAAAAATCTTTAAAAAAATTATTAAGTAAAAATTTGCATAATTTTATATTGTTTAAATGCGAGCTAAATCTGGTCTTCCGTCACTAAGCTTAACGTAGTTTAATTACGGGCAGGCGATAATCGTAGCGTTATCACCAGCGATCGACTTCCTGTTTAAGAAAAGTGTGGAAGAAAAATACGGAAATTGTTCGGATGAAAGTAATATCCCGGCGTAACACTGCTCCAGTAACCGGAATAGATTTTATTAATAGTTATTCTTTGTAAACGTAAATCAAATATGCGCAAAATCATCAAACCACTCCCTTATCCATTACCTTAATGAGAAATGCCCATCACAAGCTCCGACCGACCGATACTAAAAGCACTTTTTTTTCCTTCTTTCTTATTCAACGTTACGTTTCACCGTATTCAATTACCAATCGAACACGATGTCGTAACAAGCGGATCCAGCTGATTTGAATTTGCTGTTCTAATAAAATGTGTACTTGAGAAGATAATGGCATACGTGTACTCGTAAAAAAAAAAAAACAACAACAACAATCGGTAAGCATTTATTGCTCTCGTAGCTGACGAAATTGCCTTCTTCAAAATAAATTGGCAGCGGAAACGAGAGAAATAATTAGCTCATGCTAATTTAGTCTGGAGGAGTAATAATTATTACGTCAAAATGTCTTCAATCAATTTTTCTTTCAATCCAAGGACACGCCCTAATCTCGGAGAAAAATGCTAGAATAATACCGTAATGGAAAAATAATTATATCTCGATCTCATACATGCGGCGTTTTCCTCAAATAAAATTTATTCTTTTCCAACTTTATTGAACCATTTTTACTAAAAGTTATTCCCTCCCTCATCTTTAAAATTAATAAGTTAGTTTTAAATAAACTTTTTAAAACCAAATTAAATTACAACATTTAACACTATCTTTACTGTCCAAATGAATATTCCCAATATCTTAAAATTATTTACTAATTTTAAACCTCCATTATTATTATACTGTAATAATAATTTATTTATAATAATATTTTATTTACATTTTTAATAAATTTTCTCCCAAGTTTACATTCACTACTGTTTACACGAAGTTTTGTAATTTACATTTTTGCACAAATTTTAATCAAATTCTTTATTTTTAATTTTTCCTCAAATTTTCTGTTTTTTTTTTTTTTTATATACTGTAGGTATATACAGTATATTATTATTCTCAGTTATTGATCAAACTTTAAACCCTATTATAATTTTGTATTTTCATATTTTAAGATTATTTTAGAAATTCATATTTTTCTATTTTAAGTTTCTTGTTTGAGTTTTGTTGCGCCTCAAAATTTCAGCGGCTTACAATAATAATTATTTCTTCGAATTTAAAATGCTAACTTACGAGCTCACATACCGATATATATATACAGTATTTATTTTTTTTTTTGCCTGTTTTTTCCATTCGTGTTTGACATTGTCATTATGTTGATTACCAAATCAAACGAGTTTCCTCACCAAATGAAAACAATTAAATAGAAGGTCAATTAGTTCTTTTTTTTATCATTTATTTGGTTTTTGCTAATTAATACCGGTATTATTAATCCTATTTAATGTTGCAATCGTTTTTATAATTTTCTGATGTACTTGGAGTATAAAATATGGCTAGACTCGTAACTGTTCAAAAAAATATAACTTACAAAATAAAAATTCAGTAAGCTTAATAGACAAATTAAATTGGGTTATCTGAAACGTTTAAACCCAGTTCGGGAGATATTTGCAGAAACATGCAAGTGCTACTGGATGAAACTCAAACTCAAAACGGAGTGATCAAATGACAGAAATTGAAGAGTGGGAAGAAAAAAAGACTGAAAGTGCCATTTTTCAAAAAACCTTAATTTTTTTTTTTCGTTAAACACATTGTACACACCAATCAAGACCATTAGCAGCAAAAAAGAATAGAATTAGATTGATGAATAAATCGCTCACTAAATGACAGGAAAGATTAATTCCCAGGTGTCATTTTTCTAGGTGTACAATAGATAAATCTAGCGCCATTCAAAATTACTGCATCATTATAACTTCTTTCAAAAATACTCCGTCAATTTCAGAACAATTTGCATTCGTAAAGATTTTAAAAATAAAAAAAATAAATACTGTAATTGTTTCATTGAATTCTATGAATAAAAGCGGTTTCAACTAAAATTTTGAAATTTACTTTTTGGCACTTGCAGCCAATTTTATTTCCACTATTTTTATTAATCATCGACATGAAAAAGTCCTCGATGATTTTAACACGTAATTCAATACGAAGTGTTGAACATCGTGTTCGCTCTATAAAATCACATTTTTTCCCCTCATTAATTTTATGCTCGTCAAACTTACATTTTTATTCACAAATTCTTATTCAAATTTATGCTCCTAATTGCCGCATTTATAAAATCTCACCTACAAATTTAATGTCACATCAAGGACAAATATAAATATACTGTACTGTACCAAAAAAAAAATTTTTCTAGCTGTCTGCCGCCAACAAATTCCTGTATAATTATATTGTTATTGCAAAACGCTAACAAAATAAAATAACACCAAAATTTCGCCGCCAATTTGAATTAAAAAAAAAAGTAGGGTTATTTGAGATGGGTTCAAAGGTCGAGGAAAGTTTTTACCTTCGTAAACTCGTGACACAGTGGGCGCCTTTTTTTTCTCTCTCTCTATTTATATTATAAATAAAAAATGCTGGCGATTTGTGCTAGAAAAACTTACCGGTTCTCATTACTTTTATTCTCGGCTACAAATCACAGGCTCCATACGCGTGTTCTTGAGTTGACGAGCCGTCGATTCATAATACATCACCGCAATAAAAAAAAAAATTAACAAACGTCATTAGAGCTGTGACTACGATAGGATTTCGTCAAGCTGTGTCGACTGCTAATGTCGCGCAATCCCACGCACCATCTTTATGTGATTAACCACTGGTTTACCGTTTCGTGTATTCAAAATACTCTGATCTTAATCGGAATGAAGAAGAATATTAATAGAAAAGCTGTCTCAAGTTATCGCACTACACGACTCGCGACGGCCTACACACAACACAAACACGGCAACACTCAACGCACGTTAGTTTGAGCGAGAGAGATACTGTGCGCGCCTGGTCCACTTTCTGCTACTGAAGAATGCGCTATCGCTAACCGTTAGCAGATAGCAATGGTAGCCTACTATCCTTCTCCTTTTCAGTCGCATAAAAAACCGATCATAAATCACGTAATTTTTTTTTTTTGAAAGCCATTTTTTTAATTTATATTATTTTTTCATCTTATATTGAATAAAATTGCAAAAATAATGCAAAAGTAAATAAAACTTTTACGGTACATTCCCCGCAAAGAATAAATTATTGCTGAAATTAAAAATAAAAAAAATTTAAACTCTACAATATTAATGTTATTATAAAAAATTTACTTTATTCTATTTTAATTATTGTAAAAGAAGTCATTACAAATATTCTCGAGACTTTAGATTCATATTCCATAATCCTATAGATCAAATACCTAACGAAATATTTTTTTTTACTAAATTATTCACACAGTAAACGTACATTATAAAACACAAAATAATTTACATTTTTCCCGTCACCTATAATAACGTTTGGAATGAAACTATATTATTAAATTACTTCCTTAAATTAATTAATCTCTCGTTACATAAATCTTTAAATCCGCGGTAGAAAAGCGAAATATATAAATATTTTATTTAGAGAAATGATTTGTATCGAATTCACTTTCTACTACAGATTTAAAGTATACAAACACTAAAAAAATTGAGGAATAATTGATTTTCAAAATACTGTACTTTGGAAATTAAAAAAATGAGGAACGCAATTATCTTCTTTTTTGTAAAAAAAAAAAAAAAAAAAAATCTATTATGCAAAATAAAATTAAAAAAAAAATTATTTACAAAAAAAAATGAGTTCAAAATAAAAAATAATTTCATAATATTTGTTGATTTTTTAGTCATCAAGTCGTCAGAGATTCAAAATTCAGTAGTCTGCACTGATAACCTCGTAATTCGAGTAAGTATAATACTGCCGAGCAGCGCTAAGTGTAACTTTTCTAATTCGAAAACAGTATTAATTTATGCTCTCTCTCTCTTCCAATTTTTTTTTTTTACACACGACGTAGTAGAGAAATTTTATCTATAAAATTTTCAAGATAGATAACTTTATAAAAGTTTGTAATTTTCACTCAAGAAAATTTACTGTGAGCAATGAGTGGCCGTTGACAAAATAATGTCGTGGCATTTGGTATTGAAATTATAAAGCAAATCAAAAACAATAAAAATCGATGAATGTTCTGACTATAAAGCTGCGAATAATGAATAATTATGTGAAAAATAATAATAATAAAAAAAAAAGTAAAGCTCAAATTCATCATGAATAAAAAAAATACTATCACAAAATTAATGCCCTCATTTTCTAATAAAACTCAATCAAAATGGTTAAGTAAAAAATAATTTAAAAAAGGGAATAATTTTTGAATTGGTAACAACTAAGCCTATCAGTGCAACAATTAAGCTGCATAATAATATTATGGTTAATTGTTTACAAATAATTAAACGAATCGTTTGTTTTTGATAAACAAAGAACTAACCCAAATTTTGCACCGTTTCTATCAACTATCTGTTTTAAAGAACAAGCTGACTACCAATCGTCCAAATATTATGCTTAGCAGTAAAATTATCACTGGACTTGGTTTAACTGTAGAAACGTGGTTGTACGATGGACAATAAGGACACTGGTATGAACCACAAACTTGACAAATGTCCAACATATACAATGAATACATATCAAACATTGTTTCGTTGAAACGTTCTATAAAATAAATAAAAATTAAGTTTAAAAAATTAAGCTGTTCTTCGTTTTACGAGTAATGGAAAATATATTAATTATTAAGTACTGTACTTAAAAAATTAAGGAAAGATAGTTTAAAAAATTTGTCAAATTTATATACCGGCACTGAGCAAAATTATTTTAAACTCGTAAAACAAAAAAACTTGTATAATAAAACGTTAATAATTACCAGGTGCATAATAGTCGTAAACTTTAATAGGTATAAACCTCGTCATATTTGCAACTGGATACCATCTCTCGATTGTAAATTCCACACAATTCAATCGTTCATCCAACTAAAGATAAAAATGATTCTAATAAAAATCAGCACATGAGATATTTGAAACCGTTATTAATCTTACATATTCAAAATAAAAGTACGCTTTTCTTTCGTGATAACGTGCTCTTCTTAAATTTGGCACTTTTTGTGTTAATACATAAGCGTCTAAATCTTGTTGTTGAATAATATATCCTGTAGGAACGTCAACTTCTAAGATAGCCATTCCTGACGCTTGGCTTTCATTAGTTAACACCCATCTATAATTTAAAAACATCAGTTTTATTCTTTTAACTTCATGAGCAGACTTGTCACAATTAATTTGCGTTGCGGCATACCTTTGACACGATCTAATCATAATTTGGGAACTGTTTCTTCCTCTATACGAAGCAAAAGGATAGACTTCAAAAGCTTGAATAGGTGGCAGAGTTTGGTATCGAGTAACATCAATGTGGTACTGCACAGATAGTTGAACAACAGCCATTCCGGCTCCCTTTGCTAAAACGTCCACAGAACCCCAAGCGTTAGGAATCTAAAAAAAAAACTTATTTCACTCACCAAAACAAAATTATAAATTAATAAAACATACTTGAACTTTTTGCAGCTGCGACATGGTTGATTCTTTAATATTGAATGTCTTTTCAAACAATGGACCGGCTGACGGTTTAATGGTTACAGTCAAGTCTGTAACCTCACGAATTCTGCTACGGATAGTATATTCCATCAAGGCTTGGACGGCGATTAATGAATCCTAATTTAATAATTTAAGAAATGAGCTTTGATCTTTAGAAAAAAAAAGTTAATTATTCAATACCTGTGTAGAAGCCCATCCGCCATCAGTTAAACGCTGATAATTTAGCCAATGTACGATATTTTCCTGCATTAATGCTTGTCGTTCAACGTAAGTTAAAAGCGCGTAAGCTGTAGTTTCTATGTTACTAGCATCGTATTTGTACGGTAAACGAGCGAGTAAATATTGTCTTTCACTTTGCCTCGAGAAATCTGGATTAGGAGTCGCTTCTCGACCCCAGTAAACCATTCCATCTGCTTCTCTAGCTTTTGAACTTAACATGTTAAATGCTTCTTCCCCAGACGGGCTTCCGGCTAAAGTAAGAGCGTAAGAAGTAATAGCCAACTCAAAGGGATCTTTAAAATCCTTAATAATTGGTAGCATCCTTTCTAAGTATTTCAAAGCTTGATTCCGGGCATTGGCAGCGCGAGAACCCACATCCTAAAAAAATAAATAATTATTATTTTGGTAACTATCAGATAATTAAAATAAAACAAGTCACTTACACCTGGTAAATCTCGAACTTGCAGTAAAGTTATGAGCACGTGAGCAGTGAGTGAAATATTTCTATAACGCACAGGATCATTAGGTCTGTCAGACTTAAAAATATTATAATAAAAATTAATTCAAGAACTTTTAAATAAATTATATTGTAAAATATTCTTACTGTAAGATTCATTTTACGATCGTATGAATACATTGTCGTTTCATAAAAAGCTCCGTAAGGAGTTTGATATTGAAGGAGCCAATTAACAGCACTTACAATGACTTGAGGATCAATGTACAGATAAAACTCCCACTCATTAAAATTTGCTTCATAAAATGTTCGAGCGCAAAAAGCCGTTAACCTATCATTATCAAGTAATTAATTTAAAATGAAACAGAAAAACGTGAGAAAATTCAAAAATATTTTTTTTTTTTTAAATTTAAACTAACCAAACACTGGGATTGCTGTTCCATCTAAATGGTTTGAAAGAACCACCAGGTCCCTGGTAACTCATTTGGCGAGCATAAGCTAAATTACGAATAATTGAAACAAATGAAATTAAACTACGAATTAATAAAATATAATTATAACATTAATACTAACCTTTATTCAAATGATGAAATGCTTGTTTATCTAAATCTGGTCGTCGCTGATTAGTTATACGCATGTATTTGATTGTCAACAAATTAAAAGCAAAATTAAACATATTATTTTCCCCCGAACCTCCTGGCAATCGCAATAAATTGGTGGAATTTACTGGCATGTTGGGAAATGATGGCCCTACCACATCACCTACAATAATAAATTAAATACACAGTTAGGTGATTAACAAAGCTTTTGTTAATTATCTTAATTAATAAGCCGTACCAAATACTGATATCCACGCCCTGTTTGACCCAAACACGTAGTATCGATCTTTTTGGTATGTAATAACTGGCACTTCTGTGAGATTTACATCCAAAAATTTAATCATGTAAGCGTGATTGCTAAGATCCATAAACGTAGAAGCGTGTCGATATTGCGGAATACCATCTGCCTATAAATAACGTAAGCATTCATTTCTAGATGTAAAAAATAAAAAACCAAAGCCATCTAATAAATGTAAATACTTACGTCAACGTTCAACGTTCTTGAAACAGAAAACTTTCCCACAGGAGTAACAGCTTGGACGGTAACGTTAATATCTCCTAAACGTGTAGGCACCATTGGCATATAAACAACACTACTTGATTGGGCAAATAACTACAGAAGAATAAAATATTTTTATTTATTTACAACATTTTATTTCAATAGAATCAACAACATCTAAAAATATAGATAAAACAAACTCCATACCCAAATTAGATGTTGGTGTTCTCCACCTGAAGTTTCAGCAGAATACGAATAAACAATTCCTTCTTGGCCAACATGAACAAATTTATAATCTCTAGAGTTGGCTAAAATTACCATCACCTGTGTAAAAGTAATAAATCAAGTCAAAAATATAACGTGACATGCCGAAAATAAATTTCTATACTTACTTGAAGATTATTATCCATAAAATTAAAAAGTGAAACGCGTAAACCCAACTGTTCACCTTGCATACATTTTGTTGGCATCTCAAGTGTCATATAAAATGGGCGAGCACCAGCATACTGAACAAACATTTTAACATAAGCATTTAAGCTATTTAAAAAAAGCTAAAGTTTAAATGTTTTACATGAAGCGGGTGAGGAACCAGCCCAAATCCTTTAGTCTTACTCATACTAAATGAGCTGATTACCCAAAATGCGGGTCGTTCAGGTACTGTACTATTAAAGATGTGATGACCAAGTGGTCCAACATTGAAATCACTCCAGAGCCAAGAATTTTGATAAAGTCGTTCAAAATGATTTCGTCGGTAAATATGCCACTTTGCAAAATCAAAGCTGCTTTTAGGACCTTTAAATTAGTACAAAAATAAGTGTTTTAATATTTAATAAATAAAAAAAATAAGTGATAAGAACATCATAAATATACACTTACAATTTGATTCATCAGAACCATCTTCGCAATCAAAAACTTTATTACATCTTTTATTTCTATGGTAACACATTCCGTTTAAACAAGACAACAGTCCAGACCGTTGATCGCAGTTAACTATAGAAATATTAAGAATTAAATATATTATACCTTGCACATAATTCAAAACTTTAAAGAAGATGTTTAATCCAATGTTCATTCCCCAAAATTAAAACGTTTTATATAATATTTAATTAATTTATTAGAAATTGTCGTGGCAAGCCACACTTATTCGCAAAAAAAGCAACATTCGTTGCAACGTTTGCAAAAACTCCTTATAAAAATTCATTCAAAAACATTAGATCAATAAAATTAATGTTACCTGGAACCCGAGTAACATTGGCATCCGTAAAAATAACTAATCCAGCATACTACAACATAAAATAAACTTAATTAAAACCCTTTTCTCGACTATTCATAATAATCATAATTATTTACCTCGAATGTTCGATTTGTGTCAATGCCAAGCGTGGATAACGGATAATGCACGAGTCGATCCGCCTCTCCATCACGAGATCGCCAAACGTGCAGCAACGTACCATTTGAATCCTTTTCGAAGCTATCGAGCTCAATCAAAACCTAATATTAACCGGAACACACTTTATTAAAAATAAGTTATGGATAAAAGATTTTTAAAAACATACCTGAGCATGCGATAATTCATTTCCAGCCTGCATAACGTACATATCGCGATCCATTGCAGAGATTCCCACGTAAGAACCAGGTTCACCCCAAACAATAATTTCCAAATTGTTTCCTTGCTTTTCTTTATAGTTATTAAGACTTACATTAAACTGAAATTGTAAAAGAAATGTATTAATATATTTTATTGATTCGAAATATTTATAACAAGTATCAATAGTAACGTACTTTATTTCGAGATATTCCATTGACGGGAAACGTTAGGCTGTCAGCTGTCACTTCTCCATCTAAAGATATATGGTAGACTACAATAGTACAACTGGGAGCCATTTCTGCAGATAGCGCTACCGCGAAAGTTCTTATACTGGACGAAAGAGATTCAGTGCCGCCGTGTATAATAATGCCTTTAGATAATAACTATAAAAAAACAACGTCGTAAATAAATAAATCAAATAAAATTTGACGTACTATTAAATCTACATTACCACATAAGAAAATTCTTTGACGTAGAAATCAGCTCGAACGTGAAATATGATATATTCTCCAACCTAAATGTATTTAATATTAAACTTTAAGTTCGAAAATAATTGTAAATAATTCATGTTTTAAGTACCTTAGCATGCATGGTGCTGGTGGAGACACTTAAATGATGATTTGATGGAGAGTATTGTGCAATAGCAAGCATTTCAGCATTAGCCGAATCGTGATCATCTCTGTATCGTGCCTAAAAAAAATTTTTTATAAAAAATTTTTTTTAAAAAAACCCGGTTAAAACAAATACCTGCAAATAAATTGATTTAATGTTGTTTAATTGATTTTTGTCAATTCTGGATTCTGTCAGTAGATCAATTTCAAGTTCAAAAATGCCCGGTTGAGTAAAAAGTGGTTGCAAAATATGAGTTTCTAGTTTCTGCTGAGCTCCGCTAAAATATTTTATAATGGGATCCACTTCTATTACTTGAAAAGGTTGTTTTTCAAAAGGCAAAGGCGAATTGTCAAAATATGAAACCGACAACTAAACCAAAATCAATAAAAATTAAAAATTAATTTTCGAGTTAATTCGAGGAAATCTTTACATATGTCTTGAAAGGTGCTGTGGGTTTAAAAACTTGAGGTTTCGGCCCCAAAAACTGTAAGTTGATAGACGAGTTGTATATGAGAGCCGCCGAAAACCCTTCTATGACTTCATTATAAAAAGGATCGCCTACGATGGCTTTGACTTTAACTTCCATTCCATCCAACTGAGCTGCTAAGGATGCCAAATCGGACATTGGGATTTTAAAGTGATAATGCCCGTTAAACTAAAAATAAGTTATTCTGTTAACATCACTTCGCACCCATTTTTATAAATAATAAAAGTTTACAAATGGAATATAACGCTCGATGACAGGTTGCCTAACGTTGACAGATTTATAAGCTGCTTCAAAAGGCCACAAAGAAATTCTTAAAGTTAAGTTAGCTCGAACAGGTGCACCGCTCGTGTAACTAACGAAATAAAAAATTAACTTTAGAAAATACAGTATTTAATTGATTGTCCAAATTTGTTTTTTTAACTCTTTAAATTTACTTACTTGGCCTCAACATAGCCGTGAATGTAAGGATTGGTATCAACAAATGATGAAGGCATACTAACGTTGACTTCAAATCTCGTTTGAACTGAAACAATGAAAAAAAATTATATTAGAAAAACACCAACTTTCCATACAATCTCCTTGCATTAATTATTTACAATATTCTTCTACGATAAACGACCGTTGCTCCACTTGTCCCTGGGCAACAACCTTAATCTTCCACGATCCCACTACTACTTGATCAGCTAACGCGTATTCCATGCTCACAGCGCCTGAAATTTTACATTAATTTATAATTGAACTTTGGAAACTAAACATAATTAAAAATTTACCAATATTCGACTGCCTAGAAAGCCATCGTCTCATTACGTATCCATTTGGATCGATCATGAACACGTCAACAGGTTCATCGTAAGCTCGTAAGGATGTTGTAATAGGAATTGTTCGAAATTTAACTACATTTTTTTTAAAAAAAATATATATACATAAATTATAATCACATAATGTAGATTGTAATATAAAGCCAAACTTACCAATCTGTCCTTGTTTATACACTGCTTTGTCCATTTGAATAAGAATTGTCATAGATCTCTGAGAAAATTCCAATTTGGTCTCGTTCATGAATGCCACACCTGTTAAAGCATCTTCGTAGTTTCCTTGTACTCTAAGGCGATAATTACCAGGAGCACTAGTTCCTGGTACCTATTAATAAATAATAAAAAAGCCGCCAAAACTTAGTTAATAAATCTCTCAATTCATTCCAAATTAATATTTACTTTGAGCATAAGAATTTCGGGAATGTTTCGATGCACCCGTTTTGTATCCGAAGACACTTCCACTCCATCTCTCTGGATCGAAGCTCTCACGCTGATCACATACTCAGATTTCAAAATATTTACAGCCACTTTATACACATGACCAGGTCTCACTCGTTTCGAAGCCAACACAAAAAAAGTACTAAAATAAAAAAAAATGAATTAGTAATTTTGGTGAGAGGAGTTAGGAGGGTTGAAAATGCGTTTAATAACATACGGTTCAGTCCTGTACTTGACGTCGTTGGACAGAAGGGCGTCACCGAGTCGACTGTCAGGACGGAATCCTGGACCAACTCCACCAGGCTGCGGCGACTGATTCTGCGCCTCACCACATCCCATACAAATCAAACAAACCAATACAATTTGCCACATTCTAACATCACCTGAAACAATTAAATTAAAGTGTTAAAAAACTTTAGTACATTTTTATAAAATGAATTAAATTTGAAATTTCGATCTTTGTTCTAAACTTTTTTTATTTATTTATTACCAGTTACCGGTACCTTGTTAAACGAACAGCACTTATTTAACCACAAAACAATTAAGATCCCAAACTAATGTAATAATAACTGTAATTTCATTCAACATTAACACTTCGATATTTTTATGTCTTAATTTACTTGCCTAATTTCTAATCGTGTTTATTTTATTAGAACTGGTGCTCAAGTGCAACTTAATCCATATCGGTCGCTGGTTTGTTTACATCAAAAAAGAAGGGTAAGTAGAGCTACTACGGTAGAAGCGTAGACCCAAGTAGCATGTCGAAAAAAAGTTAACAAGCGATAAAAGTGGCATATTGTGCACGAAGAGAAACAGCGGAATTAAAGAAAGTCGGTGATAATGTTTGCCCACACCCTCTCTCCCTCACCCACCTCTTAAAGTGCTAGCTGTCAGATGAGACGTTGAACACGCGCTCACTTCAAAATCTCTTTTCAAAACGTAATAAACAAACGTTAAAGGAGGTCGGTGTAGCACAGGGTGAAGTAAAAAGCCACTAACAACGTTCGCCTTATTAAATCCCCGTCTAAACTAATGAATACTAATGTACAAGATCTCCGCGAGTGGCGAGAAAACATCATATGTACTGTACAATACTTTCTCTTAATATAAATCACATAAAACAAAGTTTAATTTAAAATTATTATTTTTCCCCCCCCCCCCCCCTTCTTAAGCCACTTCATATTTTATGACGTTGCAGAATAAGATGAAAATCCTTTTGCCGGTTTTATAAAATTAATACAGTAAGCTCATCAATAAAAAAATAAGTAAACGATAAAACGTTATATTTTTTAAACAACAATGAGAGCGGTTCCTACAGTTACAGAATCAGCTTAACACTTTTTCAATGTTGATTTTTCGATTTTAATATTAAACAGAAAATAAGAAAATTAATTAAATTTTCAATTATCTTAAAATAATCATCTTCAAAGTTAGAAAATCTGAAACGAGTTTTGAAAAATTTTCAATCTCAAAATTTGTTGTGTCCAATAAAGGATTTTGCTTACAGCATAACTTGTGCGCCACATTTTTATACAGTAGCTGCTTCTTATTTTGTCAAACAGTAAATGTGTAAAAATATTTTTTAAAAAATGCAAAATAAAAATTAAAAAATGTGTGTAAAGTTTATTCCAATGTTTCTATAAACGAGCAAAAACTAAACCGTTAACTTTCTCGGAAATGTGATTAATTTTAATAAACAGATCACAAAGCTACTTGAAATTCAATGTACTGTACAGTATAAAAAATTCACGAAACATACAGTACTTTCATAAGTGCATACCGTAAGTTTATGCGGAATACAGTAATGATACTACAATTCAAATATTAGCATACAAATTGGACCAATTTCTTCAGTCCATAAAGAGTGAATGAGCCTTTTGCCCTAAATTTATAAACAAAAATACATTATGAAACAAAACTTTTTATTATTTAGCTCTCTCTCTCTCCATATTGTAATATTTTTCAATCTCAATAAATTGTTCGCCAAATGAAAGTTCTTGCATAATAAAAAAAAATATATCAGCGAACATTTTGCGTGTACAGTACATGTACAGTATTATAATTTTTGCTCGCAGCGGCGTTCCATTAGGCTGAAAATGACTGCAGGTATACAATATGTACATCCAACTTTGTACGTTTATGTACGTTTATGATCTCCATCCATAACTACAGATAAAAAAAAAAAAAAAAAAGATGCTATCTTTTTCAATCAACCGATTGCGATCAATACGAGAAAGTGCAGCAAACGAAATAGCCGCGCAATCATTTTTTCCTCCCGCGCTTCCAACTCGGGTTCTAATGGTCCAAACCCATTGGAATAAAATTCCGTTGAAATAGTTGGCTCTCAGCCAATAGCATTTGGACCAAAAATTGAATAAACCCCATCGGGATCAACGTGAATTTATTTATAATTTTTTTTCCCTTCTTCCCTTTCTCTCTCTCTCTCTCCTTAAATCAATGTTTATAAAGCATTAAAATAGTTTTCGAGTTGATAAAACAATTCAAATAGTATTATATTTACTAAACGAGAAAATGCAAACAAGTACATTTTTTTGTTTTTGTTACACTCGCAACGTCTTTTTATTATTCTTTTCGACTTATTTGAATAAGATGGAAGTCGGAAAAGCCGCAGGGTGATCGCGGTTTATGAAAAGTACAGTCACAACAGCTGTTCAATCGGGTATTAGCTTTGTTAAAATGTCGGAAAGTCTTTTGTACGGAGCACGCGCCAGCTTAAGACAGATTTCAATCGAACCGGCATTCAAATCGAAAGAATTTGAGGCGAACAATTGAGAGAAAGAACGGTCGTTATTGACTACCAAAATGTTTAACATACTGCTCGTTACATTAAAATGAAAAAAGAAGAAAAAAAAAAAAATAAAAGACCATTAAAATCTTCCGTTTAACGTTCAACAAATACCGTATAATTTAAACCTCGTAACATTATTTTTATTACTCATAAATTAACTTAAACTAATTAACAAAAATTGAACACGGTAATAAAAAAAAACAGCGCGTGTATAATAAACGCAAAACTTTTAACAACCTTCTCCCTAAAAAATAAATTGATGCCGTTGTTTAGAAATTATTTAAAAAAAAAAAAACTTTATAAATTTTTATGCTACATGTACAGGTACCGTACCGGTAGAAATAATTTTGCAATTTATATGTACAGAATTTCTAGAAACAGTTTATTGTATTCTTCAAAATAGGGTTAGGATTTGAAGCGTAAAAACAACAGTGTAGTTCGAGTCGTCATTTCGAAAAACGAACGAAATATCCGATTTACTTAAGGAAAATAACTGAAGAGTAAAAAAATATTTAAATAAAAACTGTTCAGTACAGTATACGAAGCGTTTAAAAACTGCCCTGTATTCTAGAAAACGTTAAATAAACAATTTTAGCTCAAAACACTTTCATACATTACGTATTCGTAACCATTTTGAAAGCTATTTGTTATGTCATGCCAAATTTCATACTTTCAAGCGTAAATATATACCGGTATATAAAAAAAAGTGTAGTTTGACGCTGTATAAAATTTAATTTTTTAGATCTTAAAAATATTAAAAATAATATTGTGCTTATTATTCAGGTTATTATCAACACATCATTCGTAATAAATAAAAATACTGCAAATAAAAATAAAATAAAAAATGGCAGACCCTTTAAAATAATTATTGTTTACACAGTCATGTACATTAAAATGCATGCCAAAACTACATTAAAATTAATCTGCTCTGCAGTTTTAAATTTAACTTAAAAGTCAAAATTTGAGATCGTTTTGAAATTACAGTATTTTTAAGTTTAACAAAAACTATACAGTATTCAAGAATTGTTTTAGCGAATTTTACGATTTTCCTGAGATTTTTTTAAGGCATTTTTGAAGAAAATTTTTTATTTATTATCTAATACAAAATAATATTTATATTGTAGAAAGTTGAGAATAATTGAATCTTCGTTAAACAAAATGGCTTCGTTTTACGCAACGATACCAAATTAAATAATTTTGTCGCCTGGATCGAATATCCCGACCAAAAATACCCTCAAGGGTTTTCCTCAATAACCATAAAATTATCTTCTTTTTTTTTCTTCGTTTTCCCTTTAGAAACGTAAAACGCCTTAGAGATTCCTATACAACGACGTGTAGTAGGTTATCTCGTTTACTTTCAATACAAGCAGCGTGAAAAGACAGCGAGTTAAAAAAAAAAACCTATGGTGATCTTAGATCAACAAAATGTCGTCAACACTCGAGCAATCGAGTTAACGGTAATCTACGCTGTGGTTACCCAAAATAAAAAAAAACGGTCACATTTTTTTAAATGAAAAACTCGTTTTGAACTTGTTCTACAAATGAGCTTGAAAACTAAAAATCTGGTTCGAAAGAAATGTAATCTCATTTATTAAAATCGCTTTTGATGCTACGAAAACTTTAAATTAAGATTAAAGAGTTCCGGTGAAAACGAATTGTATTACGGTACTACTGTATTACTGATCAGATAATCGACACTTTGGTCGACAAATTGCCTCAGATTATCTACTGTAAGTAAAATAACTGTTGTGCCCCGTAGGAACTCGTAACCTTTCACCTCGGCATCATTCTCTTCGGCTTTCCGAGGAATAATAAAAATAGATGAAAAGATTTTAATAATCTCGATCGATCGAGACGAAAATGAAATCGAAAACGCCGTGTGTGACGATCTCATTACGTTCAATTGAGGTTATCGTTCCGATCTCGGATCACGGCTCCAGAACTCGGATCGGGGGTCCTCCAGCGCTAAATAAGAAGAGGTTTCATATCGATTTCAAGAACTCAAATCATCATCTCGAATCATTCATCGTTTTTACTATTATTTTATTTTCCTCGAGAGATGCGGATAAATTCAAGATTTTATTTATTTTTTTTTTTATTGGGAAAAAAGTTTAGAAATACAGTAGCAAAATACTGATTTCAAAATACATTTACTGTGAGCCTACTACATAGAAGTACAGTACATGTACAGTATTCAGAGCCTTTTTGTTCGTCTTAAAACTTATTAGAATTGCTTTTTTTAAAAATAAAAACATTTGCTAAGTTTGTACAGAATCTTCAATTTTAAACATCGACATATTCCCAGATTTCAAAAAATGTTTTCAAAATTGTATGTCCCAACGTTGCAGCAAGTAATTGGTTTTTATTTTTAGAGTTTCTTTTTTTCGTCGAGATTTTATTTTTATTCGATTTATCATTTATTTTTTCGCTTGACATTATTCAGCATTGCATATGATTATGTGAAGTAAAATAAATCATATTCAAAAGAACAGTCTGAGTGAATTATTATAATACTGTACCGGTATGGATTTTTTTTTTGATGGGATAAAAGTAGAATTATCGTATCCTCTTATTATAAAAAAAAAAATGACATTTTTACAATAAATTCCTCAAAGAGTTTTTATAAGTTAATCTAAATAAATAAAATGTTAGTTTTCACAAATAGCTTTTTCTAACTTTAGATTTTATTTCCTAAATTAAGACCTACACTCTGTAGACAGTAATCGGTTTTTTTTTTTTTTTTTTGAGTTTTTCTGAATTAAGCCTACATGCATTTTTTTACCTCCTTTTTTCCCCATTTAAAACTTTTCCGCGACGCGTTTCATCAAATTAGCGTCATTTTTTTCTGTTCGATTTAACATGATATACATTATTTATATCTCTAGGGACATAATTTTATTCGTAAACTGAAAAAGTTATTTGAAAAAAGAAAAAAAAATTCATTTTCGATTTAAACTTTCGTCAACTACGAAAACGTCATTTAATATTCACAAAACTTTCCTAAATCTAATTTTTTTCCCCCCTAAAACCAAATTTACCGGCAGTGTCTCTACATAAAAACCAATTCCAACTTACCTAAATTATTAAAAAAAAAAGTCGACTAACAAAGAAACAAAAAAAAAAACTATACAGAAATTAAAACCGGAAATTAAGAAGATAATAATCTTCACGCAGCTTGAATTAATTACCTCAGGTTAATTTGGTTAACTTCGTTCATCACCATTTTTTAAAAATTTCGTTATACCGGTAGTTTTTTTAAAACTGATGTACCGTTTAAGTAATTTACTTAAAAAAATACACTTAGCACGATAAAAGTTTTCTTTTAAAGTGTTTTTGACATTATTAGAGCCCTTCATAAATTATTACAGTACTGTACATGTACAATTATTTTCAAGTTCTTAAAGTCAATTTCTTTACAAAAAAAAAAAAACGCTCAAAAATATTTGTAGAACTGACAGATGTTATTCGTCAAAAAACTAAATTTCATTGCCACTTAATTTTCGGTCAATGTCAGAAATTCCACAAATAGAAAAAATCATTTTTCTTTCTCTCTGCAGTTCAACGAAACGTCGAAAGCGAATTAAAACGAACCCGAACACCTCAAAGTATTATAAATAGCCAACAAACACGTCGCTTACAGTTCTATAATACCGGTACAGTATTTCGTTCTCACCAATTTAAAAAAAAAACTTAACATTTCCATCGATCATGAAATTGATTTTAATAACAGTTTTCCTGGTTACGCTACTCAGCCTCGACCACGCCACGCCCGTTCCTCTACACAGGTAAACAACCCCGATCTAGCAACACTGCACTACCTTAAGGCTAATTCACATTTTTAAATAAGTTAATTATTTACTGGAGTTCCATAATTTTCAATTTGAGCTTTACCCTATCCGCAATGTATTTGCACATTGGTATTTGCATTATTTTGAGTTTATTTCTTCGGAGTATTTTAGAATTTTCAACTACTGGTAAATGTATTAATAGAATAAGTCAACATTAATTTAATCTCTTAAAAACCGATCAATAATAATTAAAAATTAACATGCGGTACATGCGACAACAATTCTGTGTAACACATAATACCATATTAATTAAGAAAATCTAATAAATACTTCAAACGCTAGCATACAAATATTACTTTTGCCCCAAATTAACTTACTTCTAGTAAACGGATAATAGAGAAAAAAAATTGCTTAAAGTGTACATAAATTTGATTACTTTATATGCATGGTCAATTATTTTATTATGCACAGTACAGTAATACTTGTAAAAAAATCAAATACATGTAGGCCTACATAACAAAACTACGGTACCGGTATTAAAACCGGTAAGTAAAAAAAAATCTATAAATTTATTTTTTCTGCTCAGTTGTAGCAGTGCTTTATGAAATGAAATACTTCAAGTTTTGAGGCATAACAATAACTGCGTGACATCTGCATTTATTAGACTTCTCAAGAAATCCAATTTCTTAAAAAAAAAAAAAAAAAAGCAAAATAAATTTAAAAATGTTATCGGATAACAGAAACTGACGGTTAATCGAAATTTCACTGTTATTTAAATTCCAGAAAAAGAGCTCCACTTGCAAGCGTTTTTACGGCAATTCCGCAAAAAGCACTACTAGCTCCGCTGGTTATTCCGTCCAAATTACAAGAGTTTATAACATTGGCAGCAGTTTAAGTTATGCTTGTTTGCAAATTATTAAATTATTTAATTATTATAAATGTACATGTATATCGATAATAAATGTATGAAATAAACAAAATTTAAAAATTACGCAAATTCCATTTTAGATGTTAATGCTGTATACAATATTTATTGATTTTGTTCCGCATTTTTTTTTTTTTTTTGGATTAAATTCGCCGATTTCTTGATTCAAATATCATATGATTTAATATTATAGTGTGGAAATCTCCAAATTGACTACTGTACAAATACGAAAGACAGAAAACTTGCGATAAAGTCTTTGACGTACGACATCCTCGCGCAACTCAAGAGCTTAAAACTACGCTAGACATCAACTCAAAAATATCAACAGAAAAATATGACTGCCACCGAGGATTGCTATCATTTTTTTTTAATACGTCTATATAGAACAAATTCCTTAAAAAATTCAATATGGTGCCCGGCTTTTATTTATTTTTTGTGTTAATTATTGCAAATCCTGGCTTTCGTACCTGATCGTTAATACTTTCACAGGTGTGGCTCAACATATTTACGTTGAGTTTTGGAACGAATCGTGAAGTACCCTACCATTATCGTAACGTGAATAAAAGATGACATTTGCAATGGAGAAAGAGAGAGAGGACATTGACAAGGAGCGGAACAGATGACTACTTTTTATTGCGCCGACACGAGCATTATCCCCCCACATACAAAATACATGTTCACGCCCACCCGCAACACGCGCGTTAAAAAAAATAAAAAAAATTCGCTTCGCCAATCAAATGCAATCTGTGTATCGTCGTAATTATACGTCCGAAATTAGATTTTCGAGTGTCAACAATTCCGAATGCAAAACGAGATTTGCCATTCGAACCATAGAAGGGGCGGAAAACGGACTGTTACATTTTCAAGACTAAGAAAACCGATTCACTCGGGAAAATTTCAAATCGAGGTTAAGTTAATTATTAAAAAAAAAAAAAAAAAGCTGTACAGGAAGTATTAACACTGGAGATACATAATTAAAAGTTTTCGTAATTCAATAGATCATTTTGAAGAATCCCCCTATTATGCGCTTGGTTTTTTTAAAAAAAAAATCTAAACGTTGACTTTGACTTGAAGACAACATTATCCTTACAGCTAGTGAAAAGCAAATCATTTTACCAAAAAAAAAAAAAGTTAAGAAATTATTGTTAAATAAAAATTTTTAAATTGAAAAATAAACTCGGGTTATTATTATAGGTCTATAAATATTATATTGTAAAATCGATGCCCCAATTTTTCCAACAGTTGTAAATAATTTTCAGACAACTTTCTTCCCAGTTTTATTTTCTTTTCCAGAGCGTAAACACGACGTTATTTCCATTTCTCACTCGATTCCACCCCCCCCCCCCTCCACATATCCCTAACTCTCTTCTTATATCGTTCTACTGAACCAACATCCAAAAAGCCATTATTTTATCTGCTTTTTTCTTTCTCATCTGATTCGGAAAAACCAGAGCCAGACTCGTCTGCAAATCTAAAAGGTTTTGAGAAAATATATCGGGAAGCTCTTTTCTCCAAAGGTCCGAAAAAACATCCGATGGGACTTTCGGCTCAATAAAACATAGATAAAAAAAATATACTGTAAAAGAAAGCAGATCGAACTTCTAGAAAACAAATCTAAAATCTCACCTTTACCTTTCTAAATTCTTTCAGTTCAAAACAAAACAAAAAAAAATAAATAAATAAAATGGCTATACGGTAATATAAAAAAATGTTCAGCATATCTTTCCTTTTTTTTTTAAAAAAAAAAAAAAAGCTTCGTCGAGAAAAGTAAAGTATAAATAATTAAAACTAACAAAAATATTCAAAACTAATAAAAATTTACTGTTTTTGATAAATTATCTAAAATATTTTAAAAAATAAACAAAACTTTTTTTAAAAAAAAAAGTCTTTGAGTTCTTGGTATAAATAGTTTTTTTAAAAAAAAAAATCGCTCGATGAACCCATAAATAAAATTCCCAATTTCGAATGATTGATTTGCATTTTCTTTGAACTTAGATTTAAAAAAAAAACCGAACCGGTAAAATTTCAATGTCCCGGTTATAATTTTTCTCTTTCGTTTAAATATGTGACAAGTTGATAAAATTATATTGTACAATGTACCGAAATAAATTTGTTTACAACGCATTGATTATGATTATGCCATATTTTCAGCTAAAGACTAAAGAACAAAACTTCCTCAAAATTTCGTACTACAAAACAAAAAAGAAATCTTTTATTCTTGCAAATACTGTGCATAAAAAAAAAAAAAAAAAACTAGCACCGGTAAATACAATGCCATGTACAGCATTGTGATTTTATTTTTATTATTCAGCGATCATTATTTTGGTTGTATTATCGGAGGGTATCGTGCGTGGTCTCCGTTTCCTTCCTCCTTGCTTTTACCCTCTGAGCCCTCTCTACCTTCATCGCATGGCACCGGATAGGAATTAATAATAATTATTATTATGCATTGCGAAAGGTGTGGCATGATTTTTTTTTTTTTTTTTGCGATTCACCTGGTGCGTCAACATTGTCGTCTACGCTAGGGACAAATATTTTCGCAAATTCCCACATTTAATTTGCACTTGATTAAAGCTCTTTTCGAAGGAATAAATCACTATTTCAAGTGCGTGCAGGTATTCGTCATTTACTGTACCTATACACATCTCTTCATTGACTCCCTAAGCCCTAACGTGTAGATGAATTTTCTTTTTCCTCTTATCATTACTTTTACCTCGTGCATATACACGCGCATACTGAATAAAAATCCCGAATAAATACTCTTGTTGCTGAAACACACACAAAAAAAAATTTACGAGCGCGTTTAACCCGAGGATTATCGGAGGAAAGCGTGAGTGTTGTCGGTTGATAGGGCCGTTTCACGCGGCCGCTCTCGCTCTTCGCGCGGCGGCTACTTCCACCTTTAGCCTTTATCGTTCAATCAACGGTCTATTGTTCACGCATTTCTCCAAAAAAAAAAACTCCGCTCGCTTTAATTTTTATCGCACTTAATACACGCGCAAAGTAATTATCTATACGTACGAATGAATATATAAAAATATTAAGTGTTCATCAGATTTTTATAATAAATATTTTGTTTAAAATAAAAAAAATAACGCATAGACCCACATGAGGGCAGATGATTTCATGTGCATCGATGACTAATGAGCTTCGCCCTGTATAAACGACTTTTGATTACAAACAATTCTAACTATTTCTACCTTCGTTTATGGGCGAAGAATTAATTATTAGAAAAGAAATTAACACTTACCCTGTTTAATTTTAGTAATTTAATCCAGGTAAAATCAGCCGAAACTCATACAAAAATTTAAATTCTCGCCACACCTAATTCAACGATGATGTTAACACGGTAAGACACCCGCCACTTCCATTAAAAATGTCGACCAGCGGGATAATCCTCGCAAACTGACGACAGACGGCAGCATTGTACCACGCTATTCAATTCCCATCGCGTTGCGTCATCGTTCTGACGTCACAGCATTAAAATAAGGAAAAACATCAAGTTCGAAGACGAAATATGCATAGGCTTTCTTCCGTATTTGAAAATGCCGTATTGTTATAATCTCATCGTAAAATTATTTATTGCGATTAAGAATACTAGATGAAAGTATAAAGAAGTTGCCCAATTCGTTCAATATGGCGCCTCTAAAATGCAGTTGCAAATCGGAAAATAAGTCGGTTTTCACGAATGAAGAATTTTGCACATTAATAATTAATAGACAATAATTGTATGAAAATTTCGCTTATGTTCATGTATTAAAACTCCACAAATGAAATACTGTAATAAAAATGAATTTAATGACCGCAAAATATCTTGGGTAAAATAGCCGTTGAAACAGCTGAAGGAGTCAATTAACACACCGGTCATTTTCAGTACTGTAACTGAAAATTTTAAGTTCCCTGCGCATAAGAATAACATATTACATAGTTTTTTTTATATAAAAATTACATGATTAAAGTTTAGAATAATAATATTACTCGAGACTAATAAAATATAAACTTTGAGAGATTAAAAATTGTTATAATAATATAGAGCTTTTCAACCTAAAGTTGATTTTGAAGTTCAAAATCGTCAGGCATGGGTTTTAAAGCTTGAGGATCCCATGTTCTTAAATTTTCGAGAGTTCGGTTCATATATTGGCACCAGCTAATTCGTTCCTCTTTAGTATCCGCGGATAAAAGAACTCTGTAAATATTCAGATTAAAATATTTTACCTTTTAAGATTATAAATTAAGCTGAAATCTCACTTAATGGTAGCGTAAGATTTGAAATTGTGAACTATGAGACTGTCTGTGGTCTCTTTGGACGGAGGGCGTACAATTATCAGCATAAACGTGTGTGGTCTAGCACAAATATCTCGAGCGACTAGAGACACGTCGGAAGTTATACATTGGCATAAATCGATTTGTCCAATCGGCGCCTTAATTTAAATAAACAAATTAATAAAAAGATTTTCAGCAACGATTTTCATTTTTAAGTTTTCACCTTTTGTTTAACATCATCGGGGTATTTCCAATACGACAATACTTTATCCGTAAGAACAAACCACCTTCGATACCAGTTACCGTAACCGGCAACATCGTCAAACATAGTCTGAAATTTTTTTTATACTGTATTTTAGAAACTTATTTTGAAAATAAAAATACTGTAGGTGAAACATCTCTACCAAAAATCCTTGTTCTTCACTTTTAAAATCTGAAAAGCACCGCACTTTCATAATTAAAGAACCTTCCAAAGGCGAAACGAACGGAACCTAAATGATGAAATCAAAGAGTTGAATAAAAATTGTATGCATAAAAACTTAAAATTTACCTTGTCTAAATTCCAACTTTTTTTGTTCATAGTCATCAAATTTAACGCCGTAAAACCAATTAAAGCAAAACTGGATGTGCAAATGACGTTTGGTCCACCGGGACTTTGAATTTTCGGAGACATCATTTTCAGATCCTTTTTTGATTGACGCTTTTTAGGCGTTAAAGTAAGCTTACTTTTATCCTAAACAACATTCTGTAAAGTTTATAAATGTAATTTGAAAAAATAATTTACCTTTTTATTGGACAATGTTTTGTAATCTCGGTTCACACACTCCCTTTTAGTTTGGAGGCCATAAACCTCAACTATAACATTAAAATCGCGATCCAGATCTCGAATATTGATCAAATTTGGAAAATGCAGGGCTCCGCTCGAGACTCCATCCATAGTCGACATCATTTGCGTAGCAATTACTTGAGCTCTGTGCTTGATCAAACAGATGAAGAAGTGAACAAAATCTCCTTTAAAAAAATTCGCCAATTAAAAATAATGAAATAATTTTAAGCTAAAAATTTTATACCAGACTTTCCGTTGGCCGTTTGTTCCAGAAACTCTCTCTTTAGAACCAGTTTCATATCTCCCATCGATAAAGATCCTTTCGAGCATTTTCTTTTCGAGCTCGCAATACCGAGAGCACCGTCTGTTTTCAGCTTTTCGATTTCATTCACACAAGCCTGTCTCTTTTGCGCTAAATGATAGAACTGAAAATTTCGATAAACAGTTCAAACAACATAAAATATTTTACAAACTTACCTGAAACCAGCAAGAGGCGTTCGCCTTCAATCTGTTCTAACGATCCTTGAAAAAGCTCATTAGAACGGCATAAAACCAAAGCTTGACTTGCTTGTCTCATCACAGCTTGTTGAGAAATAATTTCGTCTTGTAAATGCTAAAATACAATAAAACTTTTAAATGATCCGAATGGTTCATAAAAAAAAAAAAAATTTAAAAATTCTCGCACCTTAACTCTTTCTTGAAAGGACTGTTGTATTTCATCCGAGTGATAATATTCATCTTCGTCATTGCTCGTAGAATCGGATGTTGTTGCTGAAGACTGATTGTCGTTTCTTATAATTTTTCTGGTAACCGTATAACGGCTCATTTCATTTTGTCTACGATAAAAGCTAATTGTATGGACTAATTGTTGCTCTTCATCCGATTTTTCTTCGCTCGACTCGTCATATTTTTTTTGAGTGGCAAATACGCGGTCGTTTGAAGGCATCTAAAAAATAAAATAAGACGGATTTTAAATAATAAATTTCAAAATAACAGTAAAAAAAAATCTACGAACTTTGAATGTAACATTAACGAGAGGAGATTTTTCCTTCTCGATAATTCTCTCACTTTCGTTGTCAATTTGTTTAAACGCCTGTAAAATGGAAGAGTCCATGTCCGTCTCGGTATCATCGTCGGTGCAAATCGCATCGACTACGGCTAAAGCTCGGTTCAGTTCTTCTTCGGAATCCATAGACGGTTCCAACTCTTCTAAACCTTCGTCATCGCTTTCAGTTTCGGATAAGCTGTCATCGTCATAAATATTTCTATCCTTATAGCAATTATTCTGAGCCGGTCTGGTCGGAGAAACTACAAAAAAACATAACTATTACAAACAAAATTATAATTTTTATTAGTTATTTTTCGTACTTAAAGGTTGAGTTGGTAAAGGCGGTGGAAGGGGAATTTCCTTCTTAACCACTGGTGCATTGTAAACAGACTTCTAAATTTAATTTTAAATATAAACTCAAATAACAGAAATTTTATTTATAGGCTACTTTAGGCTCAGCTTTTGTTGTTTGTTGTTGCTGCTGCTGAATTCCCATTCGTTGTTGTGTGGCAGAAAGTGCGGCAGATTCTGCGGCTTGTTTATTCTTATAACTCCATCTGTTAAGAACAACTTCCATATCTTTTTCCCGGTCCTCCTTGATTCTCAAGCTTATCTCGTTTTCTTTCCAATCTTTTCCATGTTCAAAAAGCTTGCGGTGGAGCTGGAAAGTGTGAGCTCCGACTGGTTTGGTAGGGGAAACTTTAACTTTACTTTCTTCGACGTGCTTCTCTCTTTCTCTCGCCACAGAATTAGTTTTTTGGGGTGACAGTTTTGTCGGATGCTGCTGTTTGACAATGTTTTTATTACAGTTACCCGAAGGTTTTTTAAAAACCGTAGCAGCGGCGTTTTTCGATTGGACTTGTGCTTCTTTTTCGAATAAGGCAACTCGAGCAGAAAGCGGCAATTGTGCAGGATCCCTTTGAGGAGTCGAAGCTGCAAAAGGAGCGGTAAACTTTTCTGCCAATTGTCTGACGGAAACTCGTTCGGTTTCAGCTCGTTTAAAAGGAGACTGTTTAATGGCGGATTTTGGAGACATCTGGACATCTTCACTACTACTGCTGCTGCTGTCACTAGCAGACTCGTATTCTGAAGATTCAGTCTCACTTTCTTTCGATACTAATTTCTTTTTAGGACTCCTTGCATTTCGGTTAAATTTATACTCCAACTTTGATTTGGATGGTGACTGAGTAAAACCCTGTGCTTCCTAAAAAAAAATTTAGTACGAACATTACTCAGATACAAGTAAAAATCAAATAAAATCGTGCCATTAAATATCAAATGCAAGCAGCAGCACCACCACCATTCTAAAATACTAATTGTAAATTTCTTTAAAAAAAAAATATATTCAAATATTTTTTCTTAAGTTAAACATCATTCATTCAAAAACTAATGCAAGCTGCTTGAATAAAAGCTTTTCCGACAAAGGGTAATCATTTTTAAATTATGAAAAAACAAGATTTAAGAAAAATAGCTAAATTATAGCATTAAAATGCAATTACTGAAAATATATTCTGTGATCTTGAACAATAAATGGAAGATCTTACTTATTAGCTATCAACATGCTTAAAAAACATACCAATGTCGCAACAACAGCTTGATCCCAAACTATAGTTTTGGTGGTGCGCTTTGGTTTCTCAGCGCTAAACGACTGTTTTTTAGAAATGATCGGACGTGCGGGTGAGGAAAGAGAGGATCCTGCAAACGAAGACGAACGCCGGCGAGGAGTAGCTTGAGGTGCACAAGGTTGCAACGAGCGTGCATTTTCTGAGATATCGTCAGCCTTTGAAGGTGATTTACTCACTCTTACGGCAGATTTCGGAGTTTCGGACTCGACAATCCTGCTTTTTTGAGGCGAACTAGAAGTGCGGGAAGACGGTATCGGACGGTTTTCGCGAACCGGACTTTTATTAATCGGGATAGATTGGCTGTCGTGAACCGAAGTGTTATTAACCGGCATGGAACGGCTTTGGGCTACCGGAGGTTCAGGTTTCACTTCTCTCGCTACCGGCAATTTCGGAATAATTGTGTCGCCTTTGAGGTCGTCCTCCCAGCTGTTGATTTGTGCAGCTAAACGCGCGAGACGATTACTTCTTTTCTGAACTATATCACCGCATTCGTCAAGCGGAATTCTAGCCGAAGATTTGATTTTCGTAGTTAAAACTATAGTATCGTATGAAAAAATGTAATTTTAATAAATCAAAAAAAAAAAAAAAAGCTGAAATGTATTTTTAATATAAAAAAATTACCACTATCGTTATATTCGCGTTGATCTGCAAAAGATTTATTTCGCTTTTCTGGAGATTTTATTCGATTTTCTTTCGCCTCTCTAACATTTTCTACCTCTTCATGTTGTTGAAAACATTGCCGTTTTTCCGGAGAATTATCTTCGAATAAATTATCCAATTCTAGTGATAAATTTAAAATTCGTAAAAACGGTTTATAATCATAATGCGGGAAAAGATTTTGTACTTTGTTCGTTGAGTTTTGAATAAATTATTTCCGGTAAAATGTCTTCTCGCAAAGGCGAACGACGTTTTCTCGGTAGGGGTTGAGGCGTATTGGATAATTTGGCCTCAAGTTTGCTTCGAGAAGCTTGTGTGCGCTCGAGGAGTTTCTATAGTATTTAATCATCGACAATTCGTTAATAATAATTATTAGAAATCGTTGTTTACAAATTTAAATTTGAGAATTTAAAGGCCGTTATAACAATCAAAAACGGGTCAATAAGAGTACAACCCCATTTTATCTCAACTTTATAAACAAAAGGAACTTAATTATAAGTTAACAACAATTATTATTATCGTTGTATTAATAACCTTTTGATACTGTAATTAATGTAAATTAATATTTAAATTAGTATTAGTATTTTATCGTTAACTCCCAGGTCAAGTACAATGTCATGTACTCTGAGTATAATAATTCATAATGACAATAGATTGATAAAACGTTTGAATGATAGAAAAAAATTAAAAGCGCATCTCGAAATACAAATCGATGTAATTAAGATCAAAAAAGGTTAATCTAAAATTTAAAAAAAATAATAATAATTAAGAGAATTACCTGAGTAAATGGATCCATGTGTGACATTTGATGCGCGAACGACAAAAGCCAAGTTTGAATTTTGCCAACAGCCGTTTCGTAGGCGGAGCTTAAATCAAGGCGTGTCAAATCGCTTACAAGCTCCATTTCCGGCGTCAATTCGATTTCCTGTGACGCATCTGAAAATTATTATTTTTTTTTTTTTAATTTTAATTTTTAAAATTAATTAAAATTTATTTTAAAATTATTTCTAATTTACGACGTTAAGCTAGTTATTTTAAGCACAAATTGTTTGGTTACATAACCACAAAAGATAAACTGCAGCCAAGAATAAAAATTCAGACGATACATTCGCAAATTTATACAGTTTCTACCTCGATTTAATTTAATTTTTGCAACGAAATGTCCGCTTTAAAAAAATTAGGCGAAGATTATCTTAGTTCTAGTAATAGTAGTGAAGATGAAATTGAAAACACGAGTAAAAGGAAACATTTGGAGTTTCCAGAAAAAAGCACAAAGAGAAGTTGTGTATCTCAGGAGAAAGCCTCAAAAAGTTTTGTGGAAAAAGATGCGGCTTCTCAGTATAATATAATATAGTAACAGTAATGTACAGATTATTTTGAAACGTAAAGTATTTTTAATTAAATCTACGCAGAGTATGTCCTCTACCTGTCCCAAGCGAACTCATTTCCATGTTCGAGACTGACGACGAGCACTGTGAAGATCCGAGTGATCACGAGGGGAGAATGCGCTCGTTCCCTCATCAAAGGGGAAATTGGGCTACGCATATTTACATAACCAGTTAAAATAATAGTACATTGATAAGCAACAAAAAAGTATTCTAAAAAAAATAATTTTTATATTTTAGATACATTTGAAGAAATTTTTTCTCAATTAGTCGATCAGCTGATGCGTCAGTGCAAAGAGTTGACACCGACCAAAGATTTTCACGTCAGTTTATCAAAAACTGTAACTTTAAAGTATCATTGGATAAATCCTTTTGTTACTTCGTTAAAGAAAAAAGTACAAAGTTTTAAAAAGTAATTTGAAAATGGATAACTGATTTTTATGAGATTAAAACATTTCATTCTTAAATTTCTTTTTAGGTCAGTTATTTACTTTGATTCGCTAGCACTTTACGTAAACGAAGAAGAATCTCGCACTTTTTTAAGTTTGAAAATCAGCTCGGATAAATTATTGAAAGACTTAACTGAAAGTGTGAATGAAGCTTTGAAAGAATTTCAATTGCCTGATTTTTACAAAGTAGGCTACTGAAACCAATATAAATTTTTAAAATCAAAATTTGTTGATAATTATATTTTACAGGAACCTTCCTTTCATCTGACAATCGGCTGGTGTTTAGGCAACAGAATGCAACAATTAACTGCCATTCTTCCATCATTACAAGTAAAAAAGTAAATTTAAAAACTAAATAAATAAAAATAATTGAGATTTAATATTTCTACAGGAATTATTCCATAATTTTTGCGAGGAAGAAGAAATTGGTTTGCCGTTTATAAAAGTGAACGAAATTTGGTGTAAATCTGGTAACAAATCGTTCACTTTCCCACTGTCATGATAAAAAAAAAAAAAATCCCAAGTCGAGTAGAAATTAAAATACATAAAAATGCATTTATAAACATAACATTATACTGTAGTTCATAATGACAGGTCATCAATAAAAATCAAAATTTGGAATAGAAAGAATAATAACGTTTAACTTGCATTTTACTCATCGCTCTCTTCTTTAACTTTTTTCTTCTTCTTTTTCTTTTCTTTTTTAGGACTTGATTCCTCCTGTTAAAATAGTAAAATTAATATCTTATAAAGTAAACTCATGTTTTTAATGTATACCTCCGAACCAGCACCCGATGGTTGACGTTTTTTAGATTTTACTTTTGCAACTTTCTCAGTTTCTGTTTTTACAGACGATTTTTCTTCTTCTTCCTCATCTGTACTAGCTGGACGTGCTCTCTGAAATTAATCCATTTTTAATTCTTTATTAATTAATATTTAATATCAAATTAATACCTTCTTTGATTCTTTTTTGATGCTTGATTTAGGAGGACTCTCCACTTCACTTGTACTGCAAAAAAATAACGTAACAAATTAAAATAAAGTTTTATAAGACAAACAAAAATTGAATTTTAAATATAGAAATAAATACTGGTTATATAGTTTAGCAAAAAAGTTATTTAATAAAAGCTACATGTACTTACGTCGGAGGTACATAATATCCAACAAAATCTTTAGGAGTGTTTTCATTAGATTTGCCATGTTTATCTAATAAGCCTTCTTTAATCATTTTCTTTTTCATTGTTGCCTATATAAATAGCCAAAAACCAATACATTAATTAAAACTTTTCATTCAAGAAAAAAAAATTTGAAAATAGGTTTCAGATTTTAAAATATCATTTGAAACGTGTTTTCCGGTTTACCTGAGGACCTAGACCCCACTTTCTGGGGTAGGTATCTCTTTCCATAATTACACGCTTAATTTTTGCCACAATTCCATGATCACAACCGGCCATAGTAGCCGTTGTCATTAATGCAATGGCTATATAGAGTCAATTTCAATTCAGAAATTGAAGTGAATAAAAAAGTAATTAATAAAAAGTTTAAAATAAAATTGATTAAAATAATTTTTAAAAAAAAACAATGTACCGAGTGCTACAGCTTCTCCTTTTGTAGTTACAACAACGATTTCCTGATTAAGTTCAATACCGTTATCGTATCGCAAAACACCTGGCAACATAATTTTTGCACCGTAACAAATAGCATTAACCTGGAAATTTATTTTAACAAAAAAAAAAATTATTCAATACTATTTGTATTTAAAAATGAGATAAACTTACAGCGCTATCTTTAACTATAATCCGTTTGTGTGCAGTTAAAAGAGCTTCTAATGGTTGAATTACTCTTCTCAATAGTGATTCGTCTTTGTGATGTTCATATAACCACATAGAATCCATTACATCATGCATTGTCACCAAATTATCCTAAACATCGAACAAATAAGTATTCATTAAATTTTCACCAGCTATAACATTATTCTAATGTAGATTTTCGAAAATTATTTAAACAATAATCATCTCTTTAGCCATTAAGAATAAAAATTACTTTTTCGCTTTGAATCCCGGACCGAACTCGTCTCAATTCTTGCATTTGACCTCCAACTCCGAGAAGAAGACCTAAATGAACGCACATACTTCGAATATAAGTTCCAGCTTCGCATTTCACCCAGAATACGCCTGTAAAAAAATTAATTTAAATGTTTTACCAAAATTAACTTTTTGTACCACTACAATAATTAATACTAACCCATACTACTTTCGGGATCGTATTCGAATAATTTGACTTCGTAAATGGTTCTCACCCGTAACTGTCTTTTTACAGCAGCTATTAGAGGTGGTCTTTGAAATTGAGCACCTGTGAGCGTTTCTAATGCCTAAGATTAAATAAAAATTATTCCGTCACATAATTAATTTATTAAGAAATTCGAAATTTATTACCTGAGCGACTTTCTTTTTGCTTTCCACTGGGCTATGTAATTTAAAGATGCACACGTACTCTTTACCAGCATTTTGCTGAGATTTAACCAGTCGAGTGGCTCGCTCGATACACACAATTAAACAACCCGTTACTTGAGGATCAAGAGTTCCGGAATGTCCAGTCTTTTCCACTTTTAAAATTCTTTTCACCCAGGCCACTACTTCGTGAGACGAAGGATTCGATGGCTTATCTAAATTTAAATAACCAGACTTGATGTAATCATTAATTGGTCTTTGTAACGGCGAACACCCAGCATCTATCGGAGTATAATGATTCGTCCTAATATTCATACTAGCAAAATTCTGTAGAGGGGAAAAAAATGTTAGCCCTTTGTTTTGAAATAACCGAGAAAAAAAACCTGGTCTTACTTTTAAAAGTAAAGGCCAATCTGAACTATTCAAAGTAGGTTCCTTCGAAGATGAAGCTAATTGGAAACTTTTTTCGTGCTGAGTATCCTAACAAAATTAAAAAATAATAAAAGCATTATCATTCTGTATAATATTGATTAAAAAACCGCGTTGAGAAAATTACCCCCAGATCTTTCTCCAATTTGCTTTTCCTCTTCTTCTTCTTACTCTCCCCATTATCTAATAAAGGTTCTAAAAACAAATATATTTAATAGATTAAACCTTAACGTTAAAATAATTTGAATTTAATAAATTACCTGTAGACATTGCTTAAACTTAAATCAAAACAAAATTAATCCGAAGTAGGCTACTATTTCGGCATTGACGCCACCGCGAGGCACAACAAACACGTGGTTTTCCGTAATGAATCCTCGTAGAGTATGTGAATTTGCGTTAACGCCTGCTAGATGGCGCTAAATGCCATTTTACGTCATCAAGTTATGCTGTTTATATTACGGTCACAAATATCTACGTCATGCGTTCTGCTCTATCATTTTTGAACATAGTTTTGCAACTTTTGTTACCTTCAGATTTTAAAAGTTAAATTAAAAATCCCATTAAAATAAATTTATTGGTTTAAGATTTAATTATATTGTAATTTAACGCTATTTAAGACAATTTATGAATTAAGAACCAAAAGCATCGCAGTTTTATGGATGTAAGTGTCGTGTTGCAGTGCATTAGCCCATCTATAAAAAAAATTACTGTACTTATTCTCTGAGTTTTAGGTTTGCCATAATTTGAGAATCAGTTTGTTTATTTAAAATATAAATCCATGCCTTCGTGTGCAGTTGCTACCTGCAAAAGTTGGGGTCGAGGAACGACTTCCAAGTCGGGCATGCACGCCCCAGCCAAGGCTCATTTTTATCGGTTTCCAAAAGAAAAGAACTTGAGAAAAGAATGGGTTCGTAGGTGTAATCGCGGTGACAAATTTAACATTTTAAATGCGAGAGTTTGTTCCGATCATTTTAAAAAAGAAGATTTTGTCAGAGACTTAAAAGCTGAGTTATTGGGGATCAAAGCCACCGTCAGATTATTACCTAGCGCTGTACCGACTCGGTATTTACCCGACGTGATTCAAGATCAGTTGGAACTCGAAGAACTAGCCGACGCAGCTCGGAACGCCGCAAACCCCGTATCACAACCGATGGTGATAACTGTAGAAAACCCTGAGGAAAAAGCTGGTACGCCCACAGCCGATCAGCTACCGGTAGAAATAAAACTACCGGATGATAGTATACAGTTCTTTCGCCAAAGAATCACGGAATACGAAAAGAAAATTTCTTGCTTAAAAAATGAATTGAAGTCATCAAAAAGGATGATGACGTATCATCGCGATCGATGTAACAATTTGAAAAATAAAAATCATTCGCTGCTGAAAGAATCGTTAGATTTGAAAAGGCAATTAGGTATGCAGAAAAAAGTGAACGCAAAGCTTGAAAGGGCTTTAGACGCGTTTACAATGCCTCACGCGAGAATGAGATCTAAAGATCGAAGCAGTAATAACCATTACAATCAAAATGATAGTACGGAAAATAATAACATATTTGTTTTTGAAGGAAATTTTCAAGATTTAAATTGCGAACAGACATTAACAGTTATGCGAGAACCAATACTCATAATATAATTGTGTGACATTTTTTTTGGAGTTAGAACGATATTAAATTCTTTTATTACTATGCCATTGTGTTATTCTCATTATAGATTATGTGCTCATAAATTAAGCTTAAGCATAGCAGTACTATTTTAAATTTACACAATAATAATACCGCGGGAAGGCATTTAAATCGTCGACGAAAATTTATAAATATATTGCAAAGTAATGAAAAATAGAAAAGAACACTTCATAATAAAACTTTAAACTGATGGGTTTTGAATAACAATCAGCTGATATTCCTTATCTATAATAAAAACAAATGGAAATAATTATTACCTTGAAGTAGTTAGGATTTAACGTGTGTCGAAAACACTTGCCAGGCGCTACGAGAATCTCGTGTTTTTTTGATCTTATTCTCAGAAATGTCAGATCGTTTGCAGGATCCATTTCACGAACAGCGCTGCGAGCTTTATCCGCAAGCTGACTTATAAGGCCAGAATACTGGACGGTGGTAGCGTTGTCCAAAGTAGTTTTAATAGTCACACCTAATCACAATTATTAACCATTCATTTTCATGTCTATAAATTATAATAAAAATTAAAAGGAAAACTTACCATCTGCGTTGATTATTAAAGTTCCAACGACACCCTTGTGAGAATGAATGCGTTTCAAAGTTTCTTCAACTTCAGACTAAACGGGAAATAAATTACCAATTACTTTAGTACTCACTCTACGGCATAATAAAGTTATTTTAGTAAAAAGAATAGCCTATAGCCACTAAATTCGAAATAATTAAAGAAAAATACACCAGCCAACCACTTACCGCCATCTTGAATTTGATTACTCACAGCCGTTGTCGTGGAAACGAAAACAACAATGTCATGCACGAGGGAAGTTCAAAAAGTAATTGACTCGCACTGCCTTCAAAGTTTCTAAACATTTATTTTGATTTTTAAAAAAAATAATAATTGAAACTGTGTCAAGATTAGGCTAATAATTTTAAAACACTTTGTAAAAATTATAAATTAACACGCGGATAAATATTTTATAACAATGAAATTGTACTTCATCTGCAATAATTTACACCAATAAAATTTCTAGAATAAAGTTTCTCGTTTTTTTCTCATCTATTTTCGTTTACCAATTTTTCACTTGATTTAGTTGGTGCGAACGGATTATCGTTTGTAGTTTTCGTCTCTGTAACTGTAGTTGTAACTACATAAGTTGGATACATTTGACGTATCCTTTGAACTTCTTGGTATAATTTTTCTCTAAATTAAAACACTAGTTACTTAAAATCTTAAACAAATGTCTTTTTTCGAGAATTAGTTTTACGAATAAATTATTTTATTATTACCTATTAAATTTAGAATCGGTCAGTTGATTTTTTAATTTTTCCACTTCCTTTTGCAAATCCTCAGCACGTTTCTTATAATTTGACAAATCACTTGAAAGTTCATTTCTACGCAGAAATATTTAATTAAAATACATTTCAGTTTAATACAGTAATAAAAATAATTCACACTTACAATTTCGATTCCGTTTGTCGCAATTTTTCTTTGAGCAAAGAGAGTTCATCTCGCTGTTCTCTGTTTGATAACAAAGTTCGATATTCTTTTTCTCGATGAGACGCTAAAAGTTTTTCAAGACTTTTAACGGCTGTTCTTTCCGCGGTGCATTGAATATTAACCGCGTCCAATTTTTGCCTCATTTCAATAACGGCAACGTCAAGCTATCAACAAAAAAAAAATTAAATTAAAATATCTCAAAATAAATTTAGCATAAAAATCCACAACTTTCGCCATTTCCCCTTCCTTCGCCCTCATTTCTCTCGCTAAATTCTCTTTATCTTCACTTAAATGTGCGTTCAATTCATTCAAAACCATCAATTCCCTGTTCAACTTCTCTTTATCATTAAGAAGAATTTCGTAATCGAGTTTCATATCCTCCATATTGCGCCGAGCAGAAATTAATTGCTGCTCGTAATTTTGCTCCCGTGTAAGATGCTAAAAATTAAAAATATATGCCGTATTTAAATTTATTACTTTTGTTTTAATTATTATCTCATATTATCTCACTTTATTAACTTCCTCGCTTAAATCTGAAATCAATTCTTTTGATCGACTTAGCTCCACTTCTTTCTCTCGCAATTGCTTTTTTGAGTTGTTAGCTAATGATTCTAAATTATTATTTTGAAATTCAAGATCGTTAGTTGTCGCGGAAAGATTTCGAAATTGGTCAAGTAAATCCGTTCTTTCTTGTTCTTTGATGCGAAGCAGTTCTTCTACTCTTCGGACCTCATTCACATATTCTTGCACCTCTCTTTTTAAAAGATCTTTTTCAGCTTCACACGTTTTGAGGCTCCGATCAAAAGCCTAATCATTAAAAAAAATTATTTTAATTTTTCAATTCAAAATATTACAAAATAAACAATCAAAAACCTGGTTATCTTTTGTCAACACTCTAATATCATCTTGCAGCCTTAAATTTCTAGCATTGTCTTCATAATTGATTTTCCTTTCTTCGTCCAATTCCTTTTTACTTCGATCTAAATCATGTTTCAACATTGCAATTTCTCGATCTTTTCTTACTATATCATCTGCCATATTACTATAACAAAATAAAATAATTATTAACAAAAATTAATTCAAAATTGATAACATAATTCTACTAACTCTAACTGTTCCTTCAAATTGAATGAGTTTGATTGTAAAAATTTTAAACTTGAGTTCTAATGAAAAATGCAATAATTTCATTCCATTACAATTGTTGATTTGCAAGTAACGGATCGAATAACTGTTTACCTTGTCTTTTAAATCGTTTTCTAGAGCTATTAACCTTTCGGTCTTTTCATCAATATCAGATAGAAATTTATCTTTGTCGCTATCAAGGACCTTTATAGATCGTTGCAAACTTTCTATTTCTCTGTTTCTCATTCTTATCGTTTGCTGCAGTTGCTCTAAAATAATTAAAACATAATTATTTTCGCAATTGAATCTGAGTCGAATTAAAATCTAGCCATAAAGCCTACCAATCTGTTCTTCTAGATCTTTCACTCTCTTATCAATCATACTTCGTTCCGAAACTTTTCGCATTAGCACGTTTTCCTGATCTTTTAAAGCCCTCTCGGTTTTTTCTGACAAATCCTGTCTAAAATATTAAAACCATTATTGCTATGGGAAAACTACTTTTTTAAGTGTTTTTTACCCTAGTTTTTCATTTCTGGCTTTATCCTCATTGAGATATTTTTCCAATTCAGCAATTCGTAAATTAAGAAATTTATTCTCTTCCTTTAAATCAAATATTTCAATTTCATTCACGTTGATTTTTGCCTGGAGTCCGCTTTTATCCCCCTTCTAAATTAAATCGCTTAAATAAAATTCTAAAAAAATAAATAGAAAATGGCTGTTACCATATCGGTTTGCAAAGCTTTCAAATCCGAAATTTGCATTTCTAATCTTTTCCTTTCTGTAACTTGAGTTTCTGTCGCCAACTGAATTCGAATTTTACGTAAGCAATAAATAATCATTTTTAAAAATCTTTATTTTGAACCTTTAGTTTGTTTCGAAGCACTTCTATTTCGAGTTCCCTTTTTTGAACATCTGCTCGAGTTTTATTAAGCTCCGCTTGTAGTTTCGTTATATTTTCCGGTATAGTTGGAGGAATAATCCTTTCTGAAACTTTCAATTTCTGCTGTTGATGAGCAGCCAACACCTAATTATTTTAATAATTAATTTCATAAGTTTAAAAAACCTAAACAACAAATAATTTTGAAAGTAATGTACCTTATCATATAATTTCTGCAAAGCATTCTTTTCATCAGATAAATTATTTACAGATTTATTCACCTAAGAAAATATAAGAATTCAAATAAAATATTTAATCTCTATTAATAATAAGTTGTGCTAATTTTACCTCTAGAACATGTTTTTCTAAAGTGACCAAAGTTTCATTCAACTCCTTATTCTTATCGTTTGCTACATTTAGTCTAGTTTTAAGCTCATCTAACTATTATACAATTTTCAATCAAAACACAATTTAAATTTTTTTAAAATGTTACTCACGTTATTCTCCTCGTTTTCGTTTGGTTCTACATTTAAGGACAAACGATCCTCCTTCAATATTTTGCATTCATTTTTATAAATATCCCTCTCTTCTTCCAAAAGATTTATTAAAGCATTCCACTGTATTAAAATAAAAAAAAAATCATTTCGGAATCATGTCAATCATTCCTCGTCCTACCTGTGCAATAAAATTAGTTTTATTCGAATACTGATCGTCTAACTGTTTATCACGTTGTGAGCGAGAAAGATAACTTTCTAATTGTCTCTTATAAAAATCCCGTTGGTTTTCTATGCACTTTATAATATTCATTAAATGATTTTCATTTTTCATACTATTATGTGGAACGTCTGCTATTTCCTCATCTAAATACAGTAATTAAATTCAATATATTAAATCCAAATTGCATGCATATCTTAAATAAAGCACAATACTTTCAAAGTCGTGAGTTCTTTTATTTATAATTTCATTCTTTTCTTCTTTTAAATGCTTTACCACGATTTCAAGAGATTTTAATTGGGAATTCGCAAACGTTAATGCTTCTCTGCAATCATTTTTTTCGGTAGTTAAATTCTGATTCATCTGAAAATTAATCATAATGTAAAATACATTATAACTAAAACATTTAAATCGGATTTAAAAAAAACTATTAAACTTACCAATTTTAAATTTTCATTCTCTTTATCAAATTTTTCAACTAACTCAATCAATCGTTTAATTTCTTCCTATAAGATATTCAATTATAAAATTAGCAACAAGCTGAATAATTGCAAAAGAACCTTTGCTTCGTTCATTTCCTTGTCAGCTACTAATAACAATTCATTTTTCTGCTTCTGTAACATTTCGGCAACCCTATCAGCATCAGCCAAATTTATTTCCAATTGCTTATTATGACTGGCTAATTGTTTGTGCTCGTGTAGATTGGTTTCCTTTTCTGAATTTAAACACTCTTTCAACCGCATTTCCAATTCATGATTGAGACGCTGCAAATGCTCCATCTAATCGAGCAAATATTTAATAAATATAATGCAAAAAAAAAATTAAAATTTACTTCGAAAGTTAAATGAGCCACCAAATGATCACTACACGGATGCAAATGTTCGTTGTGATCATTTTTCAATAATTTCGAAATCTTTTCACCATGCAGATTTTTCACTTTCATCTACAGAAAATCTTCGAAATAAGTACCGTAGTTATAATATAAAATACAATTAATTACTTGTTCTTGTAAAGATGCAATGAGTCTGTTAGCGTTTTCTAGTTCCCGTTTATAATTATCACATTTCGTCTGTAAATTAGAGGCTTGGTTTTCGGCAGCCTTTAAAAGATCAACGTAGACGTGATTGTGTTTAAATTTACCAATGTCAGCGGGACCGTATTTCTGCTGTTTATTATTGGCACTCGAAGGAAGCAACGAGTCTACTTCCAAACTTTGATTTCTCAACTGAATGGCTGGTTGAGCCCCTAATACATTTTACAACAATACTTAACATTTCTATTATTAAAACTACGAAAATACTTTTACTAACCCTTACCAGATATTTGTATCGTCGCGTGGAGATTTTTCTCAAGAAATTCATGCAAACGTTCTGATTTTTTCCTAGATTCGTCTTCCAATTGTTGAATCTTCTGCAAATGTCGATTATTGATGAGCTTTAAATCAGATATTTCGTTTTCCAACTTCCGCGTGTGATCATACAAAACTTAAATAACTACGTTAAATGAATCTACATAAATTAAGACTAAATTTATATTACCTTTAAATTTATTCTCATTTTCGCTTTTTAATCTCAAGTTTTCCTTCTGCAATTCCGCGTTCTCTTTGGATAAAGCGAGCGCATTATGTCCGTTATTCTAATTGAAAACAATCCTTAATTTATAACATACAAAAACATTTTAATAAATATATATTTTACTCCGCCTTTTAAATTCTTCAGTTGATTTAAGTCGATGTACAGCTTTTCTACAAGGTCGATACTGTCAGCGCCGAAATAGTGCTTATAACCCTGCTGCTCCAATTTTCTTCTTAAATTTTGCACACGTCGATCCATCTTAATTTAAACGTTTTAAATTTACCCTAGCTTTGATATAAATTAACGATTGCAGGCGTAATGCAATCGAAATACCTCCTCATCTAAACTTCACGAAACAAAAAGACCGCCATTGTAAAAATTCCAAACAAACCAAAGGTTCTCAACGTTTGAAAATTGGCGTCCCAAACGCGGCACTCCACAAAAAAGAATTATTCGTCTATTTCCGGTTGTCAACTACAGCGGGCTATGCAACATCGCTTTCGACCTTGGATTCAAGGTCGAAAGCGTTTTATAAAAAAAAACTAATTAGCTATGGGCATTTTTCCCCTAACCAAACTATACATTAATACCAATCCCAAGTTATGGGCAATTTTGGCGTAACCCACTGTATAACCATAAACTTTATGGCTAAGTTAAGCCAAAATTAGCTTTTAAAAGCATAACATGCGCTTCGATAATTTTATTTTAAATAAAAATTGACTTTTATAATTTTATTTTGAATGCCCAGATTAAACATTCAAATTCATTATCTTACCTGCTTTATAAAAGAAAGAAAAGTTACTTACAAATTTTCCATTTTATTCCATATCCGATCC